>AWWV01008823.1:0-36594 GCA_001974805.1 Corchorus capsularis
AAGACCGCATGTGTGACACGGTATGGCTCCTATGAGTTCTTGGTGATGCCCTTCGGCCTCACAAATGCTCCAGCCACATTCTGCACACTCATGAACAAGGTACTTCAGCCCTTCCTAGACCGCTTTGTTGTAGTTTATCTCGATGATATTGTGGTCTATAGCCGTACCTTGGAGGAACATGTGGAGCATTTGAGACAAGTCTTCGAGGTACTCCGGGCTCATGAGCTATACGTCAAGAAAGAGAAGTGCTCATTTGCCCAACGAGAAGTACCTTTCCTAGGCCACATTGTGGGAGGTGGCCGTATTCGTATGGACCCGAGCAAGGTGCAAGCAATCCTTGAGTGGGAGGCGCCCATTAAGGTGACCGAGTTGAGATCGTTCCTTGGGTTGGTGAACTACTACAGGAGGTTCATCCAAGGCTACTCACACCTCGCCACACCCTTGACGGAGCTACTCAAGAAAGGGAGAATGTGGTAGTGGAGTCCAAAGTGCCACCAGGCCTTCGAGAGGCTTAAGGAGGAGGTGACCAAGGAACTAGTACTAGCCTTGCCGGATCACACCAAGCCATACGAGGTCCACACGGATGCCTCTGACTTTGCTATTGGGGGTGTGCTTATGCAAGAGGGGCATCCGATTGCCTTTGAGAGCCACAAGCTCAATGAGACCGAGCGACGCTACATGGTCCAAGAGAAGGAGATGACCGCAGTAGTCCATTGCCTGCGCACATGGAGGCACTACTTACTTGGGTCGAAGTTCGTGGTGAAGACCGACAACGTTGCCACGAGTTATTTTCAAACTCAAAAGAAGCTCACACCGAAGCAAGCTCGTTGGCAAGACTTCCTTGCGGAGTTCGACTTTGAGTTCGAGTACAAGCCGGGGAAAGCCAACATGGTGGCCGATGCACTAAGTAGAAAGGCCACCCTTGCTGCCATTAGCCGCCCCGAGATGGACTTGACTGCCCGTATCAAAGAGGGGCTGCAGCATGATCCAACTGCTCGAGCCATAGTGGAGTATGCCAAGGAAGGAAAGACACAGCGCTTTTGGCTCGAGAACGACCTCATCTACACGAGGGGTAACCACTTGTACGTGCCTCTCTATGGCAAACTGCGCAAGGAAATTCTCAAGGAGTGCCATGACTCTATGTGGGCCGGCCATCCAGGTACACATCGAACCCTAGCACTTTTGGAGGAACGCTATTATTGGCCGCGCATGAGGGACGATGTGGAGACCTATGTGAACACTTGTCTTGTGTGCCAACAAGACAAGATCGAGCAAAGACTACCAGCGGGACTCTTGGAGCCGCTTCCCATCCCCGAACACCCATGGGAGAGCGTTTCTATGGATTTCATAGTGGGACTGCCCAAGGTGGATGGGTTCGCTAACATCATGGTGGTGGTGGACCGCTTCTCTAAGTATGGTACTTTTATCCCGACACCTAAGGAGTGCCCGGCCGAGGAAGCAGCTCGGCTATTCTTGAAGCATGTGGTGAAGTATTGGGGAGTGCCCCGCAACATTGTGAGCGACCGGGACAGCCGCTTCACTAGCCGATTTTGGACGGAGTTGTTCAAGCTCTTGGGGTCTGACTTGAACATCTCTACCGTGGGACATCCCCAAACAGATGGGCAAACTGAGCGGGTGAATGCCCTATTGGAGCTATACTTGCGGCACTATGTGAGTGCTATGCAAAAGGATTGGCCAAAGTTGTTAGACGTGGCCCAATTCTCATACAACTTGCAGCGGAGCGAGAGCAAGGGGAAGAGTCCTTTCGAGGTTGTCATGGGATTACAACCGACCACCCTGAGTCAGTTAGCATCGGGCTACACCGGCCCCAATCCAGCTGCTTACAAGTTTGCCAAGGAGTGGCAAGAGCAAACAGACTTAGCTCGTATATGCCTACACAAAGCCGCCAAGAGGACTAAGAAGTAGGCGGACAAAAAGAGGCGGGACGTGGAGTACCAAGTAGGCGACTTGGTTCTTGTCAAACTTTACACTGCACTCAAGAATCCGGGGCTACACACGGGGCTTGTGCGCCGATATGAGGGCCCTTTCCGAGTCCTTAGGCGAGTAGGCAAGCTGGCCTACAAGCTTGACATACCACGTGGGTATAAGTTCCGGATGCACCCAGTCTTCCATGTGAGCCTGCTCAAGCCCTACCATGCCGATGAGGAAGACCCGAAACGAAGCAAGTCAAGACGTGCCCCATTTCGCATCACGACAAGGTTTGAGAATGAGGTTCAATCCATCCTTGCCGAGCGGCCGGTGGGGCGAAAAAGGAAGGGGCGCGTACAGAATAAAGAATACTTAGTGCTTTGGAAGGGGCAACCCGAGGCTGAGGCAAGTTGGGAGCCAGCCGAGGCACTATGGCAATTCGAGGAACATATCAGGCGCTTCCATGAGGAAGAGGCGACGAGGGCGTCGCCGAGCTAGTTGGGGGAGAATGACACGGACCAAGGCCTTCCGACACATAGAGGCGGGACATGCCGAGGAGTTTGGAGGAGATCAAGGCATGACATTGGAGGTTGCGTGGCATTTGGGCCTTCCCTAGCCCAAAAATGCGCCTGGTCCGAGATAGCCCGTGGT
This sequence comes from Corchorus capsularis, assembly GCA_001974805.1. Lineage (NCBI taxonomy): Eukaryota > Viridiplantae > Streptophyta > Magnoliopsida > Malvales > Malvaceae > Corchorus > Corchorus capsularis. Next base: position 2,581 of record AWWV01008823.1, read on the forward strand.
GCCCCGGCTCCGACCCGTGTGTGCCCATAGTCCGACCCGTGCCACCAGCCACTAAAGCTTCTGGAATTTTCCAGACGGGTCTGGCACCAACCAGCACCATCCACTCACCAGGCCAACTCCGGCCAAAATGTGCTAGAAGGTTCTACAAGGTCCTACACCGACTTAGCTCCATTCTTTAGGCTTTGTACATATGCTAGAGGATTCCAGAGAGCCTGTAGGATCGCACCATGTGGCTAAATCATGGCCGTCCAATCCATGAGGCCTCACCTATAAATATAGGGCCTCCATATTCATTTGTAGCTAACCATTTGTGCAGCAATATACTTGTACATTGCCTATACTCTCTTTGTTTACCTTCCCACACTTACTTTCCTACAAGCCTACTTGTCTTCAAGACATTCCTTTGCTAGCTTAAGCCCTAGCAACCAAGAGTAAGGCTGACTTAGGCATATAAGCACGTTATCCGCTCAAGCCTGAGGCCGCACGGTGCATACTTAAAGTGTGAGCCCGTGACACTAGTCAATTTGGGACAAAGTTTTCTTTCTAGTTCGACTTCCTTGGCTGGATCTCCATGTGAACTAATTCCACTTACGAAATTATCATGTTCATGGGTATCCTATCATGAGGAGTTAAGCTCTTTGCTTTATCTTATGTACCGGAACATAGTTTACAATAATTGTTTTAACTTAATTTTCCTTCTTTGCGTCTGGATCTGGATCTGACTTTCTAATCTGAATCATATGATTGATTTGGAGATTCAAACCTTCTTCATAATTAGCCTTTGGCATGTGTGGCATATTCTCATTTTCGCTTATGTATATTGTTTCTCAACACAAGGCTTTCCGCAAAGACAACAAGATGAGTGACCCGAAAATCTCTCTGATTGTCGATTAATACATATATCACAAAGTAAACCCATCTTAGTCTAAGATGAACGATCTCCAATCTACTGTACACTGAAAAGACGCAAACTGACTAAAAAAATTGAACTAATTTAAACACCCAACATCATAAGATATGGAAACTTTTAACCCAAATAGATTAACGCATCTGACAGACTTAATTTTAAAAAAATAGCAAAAAAAATGAAAATAGCACAAATTATATGAAAAATATTAGCATAAACAACAAAAAATTAGAGAAGACCAACGAGAAGAGGCAGGGAAAGGGGAGAGGTTAGATAAATCAATATGTTGTTTCTTGTTTATTAGATAGATTATTGTTTATATAAAAATTATATGAAAATATCACAAATTTTATAATCCATCATAAGTAGCATAAAATTTACCATCATAAGAATTGGTTTATTAGCCTTTTTATTGAGGCTAAGGACAATTTAGCCGCTAAACTAAAATCGGAACAATTTGTCCCTATTGTCCTAAATTTGAGAAGTTCAGGGAGATAAATGTCTTGAATTTAGAAATTTAGAGGGCAAGTTGTCACATTTTGAAGTTTAAGGAGCAAAATATATATATACTATATATTATTTTTAACCACCAATGGAAATTACTTAAAGGCCAAATTGAGGATTAATGTGGTGTCACCTTTTGACTTTTTTTTATCTTTTCTCACTTTTCGGATGACTAAAAAGCCCCTCTATGAGTTTCCCCCCTTCCTTTTCCTGCTACCCTTTTTTGTAATTACCAATTTCCCTTCCTTAATTGCCTTTAATTAATGTTTCTACCTCCTTTTCTTTTTTCCTCTCACCAACTCAGATGTTGCTTCCTTTCAACTCCTTAGTGTCGATCAATCTTCAGGTTTGCCAAAAATCAAATATTTCATTACTCCCCTCTGTTATCACATTCACATCTCTTTCCTTTTTCTTCTCCTTCCCCACCACTTTACCATGGACTGTTCAATGTTTTTCTCCTTCTGAATTAAATCACTCTTTCTTCAATGCGTCTATTATTATCCAATTAACACCATATTCTATTACCTCTTTGCACTTCCTATTACTTACAAATAAAAGCATGTTTTTGACCTTCTTAGTTTTGCATGTCTAGAAAGTTAGCTTGGACAATATTAGAACTAATCCATTTAAATTGCATTTTTACTGCAACCTTATATAATTCAATCAATTAATCAAGTACCACTCTAGAACAAAGAATGTCTGTGGATCTTATATAAATGATTATATTAATATCCTTATTCAATCGGTTAATCAAGCACCACTCTTAAACAAAGAATGCTCGTAGCGCTAGCACAAGCTAATATGACTTGTATTAAATATCCTTAACGCAATAGTTCATGTTTAGATTTTGAATCCTAATAGGAAATGGATTCTTGGAGCTTAGGGTTGTGTCAGTATAAATAAGCAGTTTATGTTTAGATTTTTGGTGTGTGAGAGATTGTGAGAGAGAGAAAAAGTTGATATAGTTTTATGTTGTTGTGAGAGAATCACCAATGTTGAGTTGATTAGATTGAAAGTTTGCTAGAGAGATTGTTATGATTAGTGATTGTAATTGATTAATTTGATAGTGCAGATTTGTGGCATAAGTCCACAAAAAAAATTTTGTTTTGTTGTTTTCCGCTTTAATTATTTGTTTGATTAATTTCTGTGATATCGGAAGTTACAACACTAACTACTCATATTAACCTAATTAATTCATTTTTTTAAGACAATGCCCTAGCCGCCCCCTCTCTTTTTCTCTCCAGCTCTTGAGTTTTCTTCGGAGGTTTTTTGTATACTCCTCCTCCTCTTGATTATTCAAGGGGAGGAGAATGTTGATTTTGTTGTTTTCTTTTCTCTGTTCAGAATAATCTTCCCAGATCTATAGATCTGTTGGGTTAGTTTAGTTTTTTGAATTTAGTTTGTTGAGTTTGAGTCAGTTAGTTAGTCACACTCTGTTAGTGTGTGTCTCCGAGTTTACATAGATCGAAGAGAGTTCATCTTAGTTTTGATATGATTTTGCTTTCAGATCTACGGGTTAATCAAGGGGGTTCTTGAATCACTCATCTTTTTGTTGCTTTTGAAAGTTTTCTGTTGATTAAATTACACAGAAACGAGAGCGAAGAGGTGTCGCACGTGCTAAAGATTTATGAAGAAGGTTTGAGACTCCAAATCATCAAGATGGCTCGGGTCGTGAAGCGAGATCAAGATCTAAACGCAAAAGATGAATACTTTTTTCAACCTATTGTAATTTCTAGTTACTATTTTGTAATTTCATTTATATAAATGAAAATTACAATATTCTCCTTTCAAAAAAAAATTCATCTTTTTTTTAGTAGTATTAGTACTGATGTTCTTAATTAGTAGTACTTTTTCTTCCTTAAAAAAAGTTCATTGCCCATAACCAAATGCAGGTAAAAGTCTTATATAGATTCCTTTATATTTATGTTCCAACATTTATTCATTAATATATGTACCATATATATTATGTCTATGATACTATACTAATTAATCAAAATAATAATTAAAATTATTTAGTTTTTGAACAAAAATAAAAGAAGTTAAGAAATTACTATAAGCAAGAGGATCTTCATTAAAATAGAAAAAATGTTGTCATGAAAAACAAAACGGCAGCTCATATGAACCTTTGTTGGAAGCATTAATGCAATAAATATAAATATAAATATATATATATATATATGTAAAGAATTAGGAAAGACGAAGAGTGGTGACAGGGAAAGTGATGAATTCCATAACACATAAACAGAAACAAACTGAAAGAGGAAATTGTGTTGGCTGTACAGCAATGAAAACCAATTTACTCTTCTGCATACTTTTACTGCTTTTGGGGCAGTTCACAGTTTTGAAGGAAAAGCAAAGCAGAAAAGCCTTAAAATCCCTTTTGCTGCCATTGGATTTCATTTCTCCATGCACCAATCAACAAAGAGCTCAAACCAAGACCCGACCCCCTCACGTCAACTGAATTCCACCTGCCTGCCACCAACGCTCCCTACCATATCTATCTACTTTTTAATATTTGACACTCCCCTTTGTTATAATTACATAAACTGCCACTCTATATGATTCACTGCTACTAGTATATTATTGGATTACTCTATATGCAAAACAAGCTTACCATAATTATTAATGCTACCTAGCTAGTACTTTTCATGCAACATGTGAACCCTCCACGTTCTTTCCTTCCTTTTCTTTGGCCTAGCATGCGAGTTTGCTATGCATTTGTTTGTGAAATAAAGTAGAGCTTGTTATTTTTGTATATATGATCAATTGGGGAAGTAATTGCCGTATGGCCTTATAATAACACTTGTGTCAATCATGTTATTATACTTTTGCTTTTTTTATTAGAAGTGATGGTCTTACGAATCATCTTATGGATCCGGGTCTATGGAATTTATTGTACATAACTAAGTAGTATGTGATATAATTATATATAGTCGATACTTTATTTTATAATCACAATTGCAATAATATCATAACTTATCTTGGAATTTGAAAATTTTTAATTTAAGACTAAACATGTAAATTTGTGACTTAATTTATTATTACGTCTCAGTTTTGTAGAGAAATAATTTATATTGTGTTTTTTTTTTAATATGAAACTTCACAAACCCTCGAATCCTTGCCGTTGTGGTTTAAATGTAATCATTTTACCGTGTATCATATTGTGTTATGAATCTTATATTGAATATAATCTATCTATCTATCTATACCTATCTATACGACTATACCTATCTATATCTATATCTATATCTATATATTAAAGTTATCCTCAAACTGCTGTATACTCATCATTTGACTTTTCTCCTTATGACATTTGTCCAAAATTGTTTGGTTAGATAAATTGATTTTACAATTAATATTTTCATTCACCCAAAATAATAGTATTAGGATAACGTTGAATTAATGACTCTCATTTTATTTAAGGTTTTCTTTCATCCCAAAATTAAAAATCTTTTTACCTGTCACATTTTTCTTCTTAAAATTAAAATTTTTTTTGCAACTATTGAAATAAAAATAAAAACCTGACGCAGATGTGAGGAATAATATCTAGTGATATATGAAAGGTTATCTATACCTTGCTAAAGTTATCCCTAAATTGGTGCCAAAAAAAGTTATCCCAAATTGTTGTATGCTCATCATTTGACTTTTCTGCTCCTGACATTTGTACAATTTTTATTGGTCATTGTTATTTTTATTGGTCGTTGTTTTTCACACACTATCTACTGGGTAAATTAAAATAGAAAAGAATTTTATCGAACTAATGACTCTTTGTTTTTAGTTAATATTTAAAAAAAATAAAATTTTTATGCAACTATTGAAAAAAAAAAAAAGTAAAACATGACGCAAATGTGTAGTAATAATATCTAGTTTTAATTTATGTTGATAATATTTTGAAAAGTATAATATATTTTATTGTCCAAATTATATGTGAAAGACTAACCGCACAACACCAAAGTGGCAAAGTTAAAATGAATAATAATATAAGTGTTTATGTCCGAGGTATATAACATGTCACGAATCTAATGCCCAAAAAAAAAGCATGTCACGAATCTACATTTTTTTTTTTAAAAAAAGCCCCTCATAAGATTTTCTCATTTTGTATTGCAACAAACGGGGTTTAATGTTTTGAATTTGTAAAGGTAAATGACCTTATTTGTCAAAATTAATAAACTTTTGATCCATAATTGTACAATTAAAAGTCCATGTCTTGAAATGGAACCTAAAAGCTTTTAAATTTGGGTCTTTATTGAACAAATTAGAGTAATTAAAGGAATTTCCAATTTTGATGATGATATAAAATTCTCTCTTTGTTTTCGGCCAAAAAACTAAAAAGGCATTAAAAATAAAAGGAATTTTCAATTTTCTTTTACTCGGCCACACTCACAAGTGACCTATGTTTCTGCTGAGAGAAGAGAAAGCGGTTAAAACTTAAAACCTCTCTTCTTAGGTCACCGGCCGTTTGCTATTGCTATAATTATAAGGGCTGCTCGCCTTTATACGGCTTGGCTTCGCCTCAAATACTAGTTCTATTTTCCTTTTTCACTTTCCTCTGTAACTGCAACTCTGCAAAGTCACTCTCTCACCGAAAATCTCAGGTATGTTTCCTCCGATTCTGTCTTTCTTTTCGACTTTTCCTTTGTTTCTCGCTTCAAAGTTACCTGAACTTTCTCATCGCATTTTCGTTTTCAATTCCTTCTTTTTTATTTTTTTTTCAAATACCGACTCTTCGGTTTCCATATGAATCCGAAAAGGCTGAGCTTCGATTTTGTCTGTCTGTCTGTCTGTCTTGCCTTACTGCATTTGATTTCTTTTTTTGGGGCCATTGCGCTTGGTTTTTGTATAATTTCTTTGCTTAACTTGTGTTTGTTTGCCGAGAAAACGTCGACTAGGAAAAATATTTGTCTCTTGAACTTAAACGAAATTTCACAATGCAATAAGTTTTCATTAAATAGAGTTCTTTGATCTCTGAGAAAGTCACTCTGAAAAAGAAGAGATCATCAGAAAGTAAACCTTTTTAAGCCTTTTGAACAGAATTAGCTTTACTTAATGTGCTTTCTAATTAGGTAGAGATGGTTGTGAAACTCTTCTTTTTTAGGAAAAGAAGTTAAAGATAAAATGAATATGAACACATTAAAGCAAGCTTCTTCTTTTTTTTGTCTGCAGTCAAATAATTTGCTGGATTTTGAAAAGATTGTTTCTTTTTTCTTATAATAAAGAAAGGTTAATTAAAATAAATTAAGAATTAAGAATGGTTTGAAGTGTATGAAAATCTCCAGTAAAAATAGAAGGGGTTCAGAACAGAGAAAGTGTTGAATTGAAACCCATAATAAAAAAATGCAGAGTGAGAAAAGGAAATTGTCTTGTTTGTCTGGTCTGTAAAGCAATGAATTGAAATGAAAGCAATTCCTACTGAGGAGTGATGAGCAAGAAAGCAAACAAATTTAATGAACCTTTTTTCTTGTGCACCAATCCTCAAATAGTAACTTACGTAAACTGCCTCTCTGCACAATGCCCAATGCCCAATGCTCTCAAATCTCAATGCCCATTCCCGTGGTATGCTCTATTTCTGAGATTTTAGTATTTTTTTTATTCTTCGACTCATCACTTCCTTGGACTCTTGGCTTTAATATTTGACACCTTCAACTCTTATATTTACATAAACTGCCATTCCTTTTATGTCTTTGTCTTATGTCCTCACCATATACCTCTCTAAATTGCAAGGAAAACCAAACCTAAATCTACATCACGTATGTTTTCTTTCTAATTTTCATATCATTAGTCAATCAAAATTAAGTTTTTTTTTAAATAATTTTCTAAAGTTTAATTTATTTCTAATTTTCATATCATTAGGAATTTTTTTCCTAGGAACAAAATTATAAGAGCAGAAAATCGTTAGTGAAGATATATAAGAGGGGTAGTTGGGGAATTTGAGGTGGTCGAGGTTTTTGTTTTATGGTCATCAAGTATGAGGTTCAACTGGATAGTTTTGTTTGACACTGACAGACCCATAAACAGCTACAGAATTTTCCGACTTAAATTTTCGTTTTCTTTTTTCCCTTTATATATGAAACACGGCAGATGAAAAGACATTAAAACATTAAAATATCGAAAGAAGAAAACCCTCTGTTAATCGCATCTTCTTCTTCTTCCTTGAGCAGGCAACAGGCGCCTCTAACCTAATCTTGCAGTTTCCAGGCAAGTTTCTTCCTTTCTTGCAGTTTACAGGCAAGTTTCTTCCTTCTTCTTTTTTTCCCCTCAATTTTGCTATTTCTGCTCTGTTTCGTCCCTTTTCATCATGATAGCTGAAACTTTTTTTTTCTTTATTTACTTTAGAAAAAGACAATGTTGAATCAGTCGATGCCTGTAGCTTCAAGAACTAGAGGTAAGAGCCAATATCATATTTTGAAAGAGTACAAGAAGAAAAAAAAAGAGAGAAGAGGAGGAGAAGAACAAAAATCCCATAAGAACTACTGCTGAAGCTTCCACGAGTGGTAGGCATGAAGGTGTAGAAGTGGTTGATCTTTGCAATGATACTGATGATGACGATGATATTTCCACGGAGTGTTCTGATGATCCTGTGACATCCACTAGTGGGGAGGATAATGATGATCCTGAAGACTTGGATTTTTGGGAAGAGGAGGTTGACCTGACAGGAGCGGTGGATGATGATGATGAGGAGGAGGAGGAGGAAGAAGACGATCAAGAAGAGATTATGTCAGTTTCTGAGCACACTGCATGGAAAAGCCGTCAAGTTTATAACAGTCAGGGGATGTCATTAGGGAAGAAGAGACTGAGAGAAGATGAAGATGCCACTATTGAACCCAAGCGAAGGGGGAGAAAGCCAAAGCTCAAGCCGAGCCCGTCTAATAAAGTCGAGGAATCTGCTGATGCTGATGATGAAGATGATGTTGATCTTCCTTCTATTGAAACCAAGCGAAGGGGGAGGAAGCCAAAGCTGAACTCGTCAAGCATAGTTTATGAATCTGATGCTGATGATAAAGATGATATTGATCTTACTCCGATTGAACCCAAGCCAAGGGGGAGGAAGACGGAGGTCAAGCTGAGTTCGTCCATAAGAGTCGATGATTCTATCAAAGAAGAGGTTATTGATCTTAGTGACATTGATATTGATACTGAACCCAAGCCTAGGGTGAGAAAGCCAAAGGTTAAGCCAAGCTCGTCCAAAAAAGTTGACCTTCTTGAGGTTCTCGCACAATCTATTTGGGATAAAGAAGACTCAGATTCTGCATTGGACGAAGCCCTCAAACAAGGAAACAATTTGCATGTTGGAGATGTGGACAAAATGTCTCATGAGAAAGCAGATTCTGATCAGGACGACATGGCAAATCTTTGGGCTGAGATGCAGTTTTGTCTTGCATCTTCTGAGATTGGTTCTACTCGTCCTTCACTGGTATGTTGGCATTTAACAAGAACTTATTATATTTATAATATATATAAAAGTTTGCAGTATATCATTTTATGCTTTAACTTGTCTGGTTATTATATGTTTATTGACTCTAATTATAGAATCCTTTTTAGCCAAGTTCCATGCCAAGGGTAGTTCTTTTAAAGCTTTATGGGTTTCAAATTCCTGATAGTCACTTTAATTTTGGAGTTTGAGAGTATCAATCTATCTGAAACTTTAATGCTAAAAATCCTCTATTTTGTTACGAGCTTCAGATTTCTTAATTTATGGATTAAATGTTCGCAATGTGCATCTTTTAATTGGTATTGCTCAACTGAATCTTGCCAAAAGGGTTAGTCATATATGTTTAATAGAAAGGTTAATGTCTTTGTGTACTATGGATGAGAGCATGGATTAAAAGCATTGTAGTTATGCTTCAACATTCAGAAGAGCCTTAAGTAAGCCTTATATATGTTACCATACTTAATTTTTACTGTAACTTCATTGGAATGTTTAAATGTCATGTTAATTATCTTGCATTATTTTTTTTTGTGTCTTGTGTCTTTGAGAACAGTACTGGTCTCTAGTTGCTAATTGCTGAAATCTTGCAAAGACAGTGAATTTATTTAAAAGTTTCCATTTAAGATGTAAATCCTTTAATTATTATTATTTTTAATCATCTAAAACAGAAAATCTGTTATCTTCTCTCAATCGTACTTGGACTGGGGGTTTTAAGCTTATGTTCTACAAAGATTAAAGCTCGGTTGATAGATTCCCTTTAGATCAGAAGGATTCTCAAATTGTTTTTGGGCCATTTAATCCTCATAAGTCTGATTTGAATGTTGACATGGTTAAAGATGATGGGGAAAAAGATGCCTGTTCTAATTTTTCCTCTCCTGGAGTATCTATAGAGACTAAAAATGCTGCCAATGTTAAGATTCCTAAGATTGGTTCCAAGGATTAGTTTCTTATAACATTGAGGAGTTACATAGTGCGGACTGCGGGTTTAACAAGGAAGACCTTCTTAAGGTATTTGATGAGCACACATTAGGTAATTGCAACCCTTCCCCCTGCTTATCCCCTGACAAACTTTTAGTCTTGCTGGAAAATGGCTTTCTTGTTGTAAGAATCAAACTTGCCGACTTATTTAGCCTTTATAATTCAGATCACCATCCAAATGGATTTGATGCTCTGGTTCCCTTCTCCAAGGGAGGAGTTTCAGGCTGTGATCACTCTTTAGAGAACCCTTATATTGATAAACTGTGATTTGGTTCTCGTGGCAAACCCCATATGTCTCAGAAGATGACAATCGCATCTGAGATGAAGATATTCAGTTTAGGAATGATTTGTTTCGGAAAGAAGCAGTTGAGACCTTGAAAATCAGTCATTTACTTGGGTTGTCTTTTAAGGAAGATGATGAAACTCTTGTTAATAGACTAGTGGAGCTTGAATATGAGGATTGGAAAACCTGTTCACACAGTTAATATGGCTCCTTTTAACACCTAGCCTCTGTAGTCTTTTTGTATACCGCTCTATGTCGGTAACAGCTGATGGCGTAAGTTCTTTGTTTTGTTTATTTTTTTTGGTCGCCTTTTGGCTTTGCTCCCTTATACTACACTGTTGGTAGTCAGTTTTTTGATGTCTCCAACCTGCTGTCTTTTGATTGTGTTTAGTCACCTCTGGCATTATTTACTTCTTTTGGCCTTTTATTATGCTGACAAGTTGCAAACTGCTCCTTACTTAAAGATGGGATTGCCGTATATTTCTTTTGGACTGTGAATTGCTTGATTCCTCTTCGTGGAATCATTGGAATGCTGGCTACATTTCCTTTTCATTTTTGACTGTTTGTGGGAGTTATTGAGATGGTTGTTGACTTTGGTTTTGGCTCCTCCTTTTTGGTTTTCGTCGTCATGTCAGTTTTCTACTTCAGCGAGCTTTTCTTCCATGATGATGTTTTGTTTTCTAGAATCCCACTTTGTTTCCGCAGCTTGGGTGTTATTGATTTTCTTTAGCCGTTGATTTGTTCTGTAGTTTCCACTTTCGGCTCTGCTTTTGGAAGTTGTTTTTTCTACATTGGTGCTGCACATTGGAAGCTTTTGCTATTTTCTTGGAGCTTTTTTACTGCTTTTTGGGCCCTTTTAGTTGTTAGAGATTGTGTCTAATTTTTGCTGGTTGGATGGCTGTGTAGAGCTTGATTTCTTTTGGAGCTGTAATGAGAATTAGGTGTTTTACACCCTTTGTACAGATAACTCCAGTCTCTTGTTAATAAAATTCTTTACTTTGCCTTTCAAAAAAAAAAAAAAAAAGAAAGAAAGAAAGAAAGGAAAAAAAAGAAAGAAAGAAAGAAAGAAAAAAAAGAAAGGATGTGAGCCCTTTCTCTAGGACTTTCACCTAATAGATCTAAACTTTCTTATTCAAAAATATGGATTACTTTATCTTGCTTGATTGCTTTGAAGCATGCATGTTAGAAACATTATAGCACAATCTAGATTAGCATTGAATGACTATTGAAGCTTTATGAAAAGTATATATAGTAGGAATAGTCGAATAGATAACCATTTTACTATACTTTTATTGTTATTCTTTTATTCTTTTCTAGAACAAAGCTAGTTTACCCTTGAACTACTACTTAAATGCTGATCTTCTTGAAATATTATATATATTCAAGAGAGGTCAAAGCATGAATGTAATTTTAGTTTTCCATTGAAACTCTATTTCAGTTTGTCCACATTCTACATTTGTATATTAACTCTTATAGTTCATATTATGGTCTGTGGAACAGGTGGAGAACAAAGAAGCTGATTTTTATAATGTTAGACGTGACAGAGCATTCCTATGTCAGCATGGGAATCATCAGCTTATCCTTGATGAAGAAATTGGCATGAAATGCCGATATTGCTCTTATGTGGAACTAGAGATTAGATATATTTTACCACCTTTTGTAAGTCATCTGTAATCCTCTTCTTCATGTTTATGATAATTTTTATTAATATTCTCTGGATTCATTTTTATGACTTGATAGACATGGTGTTGTGTAATTGGCATTCTTGTTCTTAAAGTATTCTATGTATTGCTACTGCTATAAGTGCGGTAAATTTTTATGCCTATACAGAATTTATGGATGTAGATGTCAATAATTCCTATGAATATTATGATGCTAGACAAGCTCAAATTCATGGCTCAAAACGATCAATATAAAAAATAGCTAGTCAAACGTAGCATGCTTATTACTTGCAACACTTGAGTCAATTTCTATCACTAGCATATAGTATTCAATCTTTATAATTTGGTTTTGCTTCTTGCAGTTGACAGATTCATCTAGAAGCTGTGAAAGGCGAAACTCTGCCTTGGGAAGCTTTTCTATGTTTGAAGGCCTTCAATGTGAAGAGTCTAACTGTGATATGCCTAGCAATGATCCTCCTGTAGATATCCAAGGCACCGTATGGGAAATCATTCCAGACCTAAGAAGGAAACTGTACTCGCATCAGCGTGAAGGTTTTCAATTTATTTGGAATAATATAGCAGGAGGAATTTATCGGGATCCAGAAAAGAACCCATACAACAGTGATATTGGTGGATGTATTGTGTCTCATGCTCCTGGTACAGGGAAGACTCTATTAACAATAGTCTTTCTGTACACGTACATGAAAGTCTATCCAGCTTCCAGGCCAGTGATAGTTGCCCCAAAATCTATGCTACTAACATGGGAAGCAGAGTTTAGGAAGTGGAGTGTTGACATCCCTTTTCATAATCTGAATGATTCGGAGTTTTCTGGCAAGGAAAAAGCAGCGACTATTGGTCTATATGAAAAAGGTAAACATGGTGTCTCTGATGGTTATCTTGCCAGACGTTTGGTGAAATTGCTTTCCTGGAAACGTGATGGAGGCATTTTGGGGATCAGTTATACTATGTTTTGGATGCTTGCTGGGACAGAGAGTAAGGGGAAAAGAAAATGTACTCCTGTGGATAAGCTGGTCAGCGATGCTCTTCTCAAGCTTCCAGGTCTGTTTGTCTTTGATGAAGGCCACATACCCAGGAATAATGAAACTCTTATGTGGAAGGCCTTATCGAAGATTAAAACAGAACGGCGAATAATTCTCTCCGGAACGCCTTTCCAGAATAATTTTGATGAGCTCTTCAACACTCTGTGCTTGGTAAGACCGAAATTTGCAGAAGGAATCCAGTCTGGACACCAAAGAGTGGTTAATAAAACACGTGATGGTAAACTCACTGATGCAAAACGGAAATGGATGTCTATGACAGATAGCATTGGTAAAGTTGGTGATGGGCATGAAGCTGAGAAATTGAAAGAGCTTAGAGCCAAGATGGCACCATTTGTGCATGTGCATAAAGGTACAATCCTACAAACTAGCCTTCCTGGTTTGAGGCATTCTGTGGTAGTTTTGGAACCATCAGATCTGCAGAAGAAAATCCTTAAGCGCCTTAAACAAATATTAAAGAAATCTCTTGCCTTGGATTATTATGAGGCCATGGTATCCATCCACCCCTCTGTGCTGCAGCAATCAGAAAATAAGGAAATAGTCAGCTCCATTGTCAGCTCCATTGTCAGCTCCATTGTTAGCATGGATGATTTAGAAAGAATCAGACTTAAGCCGGATGAAGGAGTTAAAACAAAATTCCTCAAGGAACTAATTAGGCTTAGTCTAGCTCTAAATGAGAAGGTTATAGTTTTTAGCCAATATCTTGAACCCCTGAACTTAATAATGGATCAACTTAGAGTTTTCTTCAATTGGAAGGAAGGGGAGGAGATACTGTATATGGATGGGAAATGCCAAATTAAGCAGCGACAGTCCTCCATCAATGCTTTTAATGATCCAACAAGCAAAGCAAGGGTACTGCTTGCCTCAACAAAGGCCTGTTCGGAAGGTATAAATCTTATTGGAGGGTCTAGGGTGGTTTTGCTTGATGTGACATGGAACCCAGCCGTGGAAAGGCAAGCCTTATCCCGTGCATATAGGCTCGGGCAGAAAAAGGTTGTCTACACGTACAACCTTATCTCGTCTGGGACGATGGATGTATCAAAATGCCAGCGGCAAGCAGGGAAGGACAGAATCTCTAATTTAGTTTTCTCTGCTTCGAACAAGGATGGCGATGATCAGGAAAAGCGTTTTGAAGTTTTACAGGATCAACTTTTGGAAGAGATGGTTCAACATGAGAGTCTCAAGTCCATGTTTAAAAGAATCATCAACCAGCCAAAAGATTCTGACCTGATAGCAACTTTTGGGGATTTTTCAGAGGTATGTGTCTTAGAAGAAATTTCTTTTTAGAAGGGACTGAAGTCACTGAACGAATTGAAACTTCAAGAGCTGACATTGTTTACTTTCTGTTAATACAGCCTACTGGGATTTGAAAGCTCAATGGAGTCTTCTATCAAAATGTGTATGCTGATGATGAACCAAATACAGCACAGGTATTAGTTGCTTTGGATTTTAAATATTTCTATTTATATTTGATATGGTCCTTGTTTCTGAGCAATGTTGTATGTTATTACTTTTATATCCTTTTTCTGTGCAACAAATTATAATGATCATCCAGATGATGTCTTCTGCATGTGTTTCTTCTCCTGGAGGGCTTATGCATTGTGTTAAACTTCATTGTGTTAGTCTTTTAGCTGGTAAGCATGATGAATGGACTAAAATTAGTGTTAGGCTGTTAGGTAATAGACATGTGTTCAAGGAAAGAGTAAAAGAAAAAGTATAAAGCAATATTTGCTTGAAATTGAAATCAATGTTGGCTTTGCTGTATAGAACTTTATCAGATTCTCAAGTTTTCTTCCTAGTCTATGATGATTGTGCTAAGGTTATCCTGATTCGAAATTGTCTTATGATTTTGGCAGGGGTAAACATGATTTGCAAAGAGGATTTGGATTCCTTTTGGCAACTACAAGGATGCTGCCTTGCCCAATTGACAGTTTCAGATTTTGAAATTAAGAAGATAACTTCAAAATCAGATAGCTAGCTGATCATGATCAAGCTTTTCTGACTTGTACCTTTGAGGTTTCTTTTTGGTTTGTCTTGATTCTTACTGATACTAGATTTGGTTAATTGGTAAAACAATGTTTTCTTCCTGGTTTGGTGATTTTAGACTTTCTAAGCACTTTGTGTGCCATTTAAAGGCAATTTTGTAAAATAGTCCAATTCATGCTCATTTTGGTGCATGACTAGCTAAAGTTAATAGTATTAATCTTAATGATTTGGTAAAACTATGATATCTTGCTAGGTTTATTTCAAGCTTTTAATCAATTTTATTTTGAGCCGTTAATGAGGATAGTGTAAACCAGCTTAGCTCTTGCTCATTTTACTACATAAATGGCCAAGGTTAGTAATATTGAGCTTGGTCTGATGATAGAACAATGTTCACTTGCATGATTGGTTGTAAAGCTTTATCACTGTAGGGTTCATAATGACTTCTTGTGCAGTTAAAAGCCAGTGTTTCATGCTTAACCTATTTTTGTGCATGAATAATTGAAGATAGTGATATTAAGCTTGGCTAATTGAAGAATTGTTATGGTAATTCTTAACATTATTCTTGGGTATGCAATGTTATTGTCCTGTATATGTAAAGACAATCCAGTGCAGTAAGTTTTCACATTTTTGTTTTGCTAGTCTGAATTCTGTTCAAGGTATATAGTATTGATGGGAAATTTATGTTTGAAGGCTGAGTTTTCTTTTTGGTGTGCCAGTTTATGTATAATGTTTTCTGTGATGGTTGAGTAATGATCTTGTATGATGTATTTGACCTACTATATTTTGAAACTAGATTATGTGTAAATCACAATAAGGACAAGCTTCAAAAGTTTAACATTTTTTGTTCTGCTGCAATGAAATTCTATAGCAATGAGTTTGCTGATATAGTTTGGTTTGATGTCAGTGTCTGATGGATAGTGGATCTTGAAAGAACACTACAGAAACAGAAGTAAGCAAGATTAATCAAATGCACTCAAGTTTGATCTTTTAATTCAGTTCCACTCTGTTTGTGATACTTTTGTTTCTGAGGGAAGAAAGCATGATAGGGTTCTTTTTTTTTTTTTAATTCCTTTTGGTAACTACAAGAAATGCTTCCTTGCCCTATTGACAATTCCAGATTTTGAAATAGAGAAGAAAATTAATGACATAATAGTTAGCTGATCATGATCAAGCTTTTCTGACCTTTTCCTTTTAGGTTTCTTTTGCTTTGTTTGATTCTCTCTTCTGCTTCAAAACATCCTATATTCCAAATCAAAATTTTTATTATTATTATCATTATAAGAAAGAATAAGAATATAAATTTTTGTTAATCAAAATACATTTTATGTTAAAAAAATGTAATTAGGATTTGTGTATTCTTTATTTCTCATTGATATCTAAGACTTCTGTCAAGCTCAAGTGGTAAGTAGTGAATGTTTTTTTTATTTATATCAAGCAAAAAATGAGTTCCATTAATTTAATAATTAAATTACCTTATCTGTTCATTGTTTCAGATGACACTTGTCCTCTTCTTATGCTCCTTTTAATTTCTCTCTCTGTCAAGAAAAGGATATTGTTTCATTCATTCATTATTTATTACCCAACTTCTCACGTCCACTTGCTTTATGACGTGTCAAGCTTGTACTGGATTGTAACATCGAAAGTCATGCCTCACCATTTGACTCTTAAATATAACTAATCAAATCAAGCCACGTGTCGTTCATAATTTTATTTGTGTCCTCCTATACCACACTCTAAACGTTGCTGAGAGTTTGAACTTTGAAGAACCAACCAATTTTTATGTCCTCGCTTTCCCCTTTTTTCTTTCTTTCTATCAGAAACTGTAACATTTCGGATTAAATTGGGGATTAGGGTTTGTGGGTTTTCTGTTTTGGTTTCAATTATTTTTATTTGATCCTAGCCCGAAAGAGGAAATTACAAATCATAACCCAGCCATGGAAGGTGAGTTACTGGACTGGGAGGTGCTCCACAATTCGGACTCCGACTCAAACGCTATACTGGTTCACTCGCCCGAGTTGAGGAATCTTGACGAGATCGAAGGTGACACGGAAGGGATGATAAGGTCTGATTATTTCTCTCTTGATAATCAGAGTATGTATGCCAAGGAGGGCGATATGAGCGAAGAAGGCTCTGTTGAGTCAGATAATCCGAGTTGGATTGATCCCCGACCCGAGACTCGGTTTAGGAGGAAGAATTCGGGCGAATTTTGGTCCGACTCCGCTAGTGATCGGTCTGATGATCGTAAATTTAGTGATTTCGATGTGAAAAACGACTTGGCTTTAGCTGAGAATGAGAAAGCCCCTGTGGAATATGAAGGGATTGGAGAAATGGAAACTGGGCGTGAGAAATCAGGTAAATTTAAGCTTGATGATAGCAAAACTAGTGAACTGGATGGGAAAAAGGAATTAGGGTTTGGAGAAATTCGAGTTCAAGATAAGGACTTGGGCCAATTCTGGTCTGATTCTGGTGGAAATGGTTTGGTGTCAATGAGATTTGAGGATGCTGAGAAAGAGAGTAACATTGGTTTGGTTTCGATGAAGTTTGTGGATGCTGAAAAGGAGGATGACATTGGTTTTGGTGACTGTATGAAAAGGGGAGCTGACTTGGCTAATCGAGAAGAGCTTGATGAGGGGAGTGGCTCCACTGTGGAGTTGGAAGGAGGAGAAGATAATCCAATTGGGAGTGAAGGTGTCACCGATGATGAAATGAAACTATGTGTGAAATCAGTTGATGAGGGAGACAAGAAGAGAGTGGTATGGTGGAAAGTTCCATTTGAGCTCCTGAGATACTGTGTTTTCAAGGTTAGTCCTGTCTGGTCCTTCTCTGTAGCGGCGGCTGTGATGGGTTTTGTTATATTGGGACACAGATTGTATAAGATGAAGCGGAAGAGCCGCAACTTGCAGCTGAAGGTTACCATGGATGATAAGGTCAGTTGCTGCATTTCTCTCTCTTATTCTTATTTCTTATCAATATGATACCTTTCAGTCAGTATTGGTGATTAAATTATTAATTCATCTTATAGCATGTTACACTTTAAATTGTATCCTAATGAGCTGCCCCTCTATTTTATTATATATGTAGATCCTTTTCTGCTCTAGTTTTCACATTGCAATTCAATTCCATTTTCCTGTTACCAAAAGAATCTTTTTGCTTTTTTATTTTTAAATGCATTTGTTTATTGCATCATCTCTACTTGTATCTTCATGAGTTTCTTGATTTGAAAGTGGTCAGTCATTTGTCATTGTTAGGTATTTTACTATGGGAAACCTCCCACGTCTGATTGATTACCAGCTCTTCCCTGATCTAAGCCCTAAAGTCCTCTTCTTCTCACCTATGGCTCCATTTGGTTCATGAAAGAAGTTCCCTGCCATTCCCCCTACTGAAAAAGGAAAAAGAAAAAAAAAAACCCATGTGTTCTCTTTCCATCGTCTTTGGTTCTGTCAACCCCATTTGACTGCTCTGCGATGGTGTGGGGCTGCTTTATCTTGCTTGTGCTACTGGTCAACCTTTTCCTGAAACATGCGAGCCATATTAGTAATAAGGCTCTCAAATCCATTAGATATCAAGCAAATATGTAACATAGTGGCTGATATATAAGACACATATTGAAAGGGCTATTCTGTGATCCCCAGCTTTGGTTGATTTTTAAGTTTTTTCTGGATCGGTCTCCTGCATAACCAAAATTAAGTTAAAAATGTCACTCAGATTTATAAAAATTAGTTCTAGCTTTTCTCAAGGTCCCATTTAATTTCTTGGTTTGTATGTCTGCTTTTACTCAGAGAGAAGACTGGGTTTTAGTGACTTAATTTTGATTCTAGTTGCTTAGTTTTTAGAACCTTTCTTTCATTGAGGCAGCCCTGAGGTTTTGAATTGTTGAGGTTTGGATCGTTGACATTTTGAGTGCTGGTTTTGGCTATTTTGGGATTGGTTTGTGAAAATTGAATTTTTCGTGATGTGTTTGATTTGAGAGTGTAGTCAATTTACATCAACGATAGTGCTCTAGGTTGTTCTTTGGTGGAGCATGGAGAAAAGAATTGTGTTTGGATCAATTTAGAAAGAGAAGAAACTGGATCTGTTGTTTTTGTAACTGCAGCCCTAGGTCTGCTGCAATTGATTGCTAATTTGGTGTAATTAGCTGCCTAGGTGCTTACAAGTAGTAGTACGTTGCGGGAGTTTTGGAGGAACTAGTGCTGTGCTGTGTAGTAACAAGCTGTAAGCTGTAGGATGTTGAAGTTGCCTTCCAACTCCTTGTTGATTTAGGGGTTAAAGTGGAGTGAAGGAATGTTGATTGGTAAACCTATTCTTGCAGTTCTCTCCACCTATGAATGAGTAGCTCTGCTAAATCAAAAGAAAGATCTATCATACTTAAACCTTCTTCTTTCCATACAAATGAAGTGAACATCCTATATTTTATTACCTCCTCTCTTCCATGCAGAGCAACCTACTGCTCTCTGACCTAACAGAGTGTCACGGTTGTTTTGCACTTGCCAATGAAAGTAAGAACAATTAAATAATGGAAAATTTTAAAATAAAAAAGAGAAGTAAATGAAAAACTTGAGGTTAACTTCATTTCTTGTGTGCTCAAGCTCTGGTTATAATTAACTTGAGCTTGACTTTTGTAAGATGCATTTTCTATGTTCAGGATGGAGTGAAACTGGTGATTCATGTGTTTTTTTTTGGCAAACTGATTCATGTGTTTTATAACAGAATAACTAGTACTATATTTTGTTCATGTGATATATGAATTAAAAGAAATGGCTAGGCTTGACTGCTGAGCCATATCCAGTTTTCTTATCCATTTGTTGACTTGCATCTGCAGAAGGTGTCTCAGTTCATGACTCGTGCTGCTCGTCTAAACGAAGCATTTTCAGTTGTAAGACGTGTCCCCATTATACGGCCTTCTCTACCTGCCACTGGGGTCAATCCATGGCCTGTGATGAGTATGAGATAAAAAGGTAATACTGTGAAAAGAAAAAAACTGGATATCCACAAGGTAAGCTATAATATTGTCATTATGTTTGCTTTGCTGTGTTGTGTAAGGATGATTGTTCAGTTATTACACATTGTCTTTATGTATGGGTTCTGAAATTGTTGAATATGTAAATTTCAGACTGTAATTTGTTTCAGTCCCCTCTGCCTTTCCATATTATTAATAAGACCTTAAGCAAATATCATATCATGTATGTAGTTTCAGTTTCACAAGTTCCTTCTACTTCTACACTTTGGTTTCCTTTCTTTTCTGTTCGGTTACATTGCATTCTCTGCTAAAGAATGTGCAACTTTCAGAAAGAATGATTAGAAGGGAATGGGTTGCCCATGTAGGCCCTCTAGGCCCATAAGTATATCAATTATTACTCCATATATAAATAACTTTTTTATGTAACTTTTAATGTGTGTATATATATATATGTATATGTATATATACATACGTATGTTGGTATTCTATTAAGTTTGAATTACTTTTACGTATGTTATGTATTAAGTGAGCTGGCAATTGGTTCAAATTGTGGAATCAACTCGAAACTGAGGTTTTAAGAAGTTGGAACCTTGATCCAGGACCTTAAGATTTCGAAAAAGGTGTCTCTTCAATTAGATAGAATTTCGGCCAAAAAAAAAAATTAGATAGAATCACAACCAAAATCTTTGGTTTGGTTTGAAATCGACAGCTTCGGTTTGGTTCATTAATGGTTCACGTATATAGTTAAGAAAAATGATTTGGAATTCGGAATCTAAATTGGAACTGTTCTCCTGAAAGTTCAGGTTTTGATTCAAGTACCCTATAAATTGAAACTCTTGACCAGAAACTGGCAACCGCGGCAACGAATATTTTTGCACATTTGGAACAGTGGTAGTTACATTACAGCTAAGGGGAGGAGGGGGGAGGGCATGGGTTCGAACCCTATACCTCCCCCAGCCCTGGTGAGCTTCAAAGTAGTTCACACTTCACAGCAGTAGGCTTGTAGCTTTCGATGGGACTAAAATGGTTTTTTTTTCCTCCCACCCAAGACTAAAATGGAGCAAATTGTAATTTTCTTATAATATAATAAAATAAAATTCTTGAAAATCTCTCAAATAGTATGTGATTTTTCAATATTTAGCATTCAAAATTTTATAGCGCCTTTGAAAAAAAAAATTATATTAGCACTAGCAGTATTTTGTTCTTGGGTTGGATCAAATGGTAAGCGACTTGTTTCAGCTTAAGCAGGTCTCAGATTCAAGACCTTGTATATGCAGCTGCCCTTATTGGGAGACTCATCGGCCATAATCAGGTGCGTGACGCGGGACTGATCCGGGTTAATCAGGACAAAGCAACAAGGGGTTGGATCAAGTAGTAAGTGACTTGTTCCAGCTTAAGCAGGTCTCAGATTCAATACCTTGCATACGCAGCTGCCCCTGTTGGGAGACTCATCCGCCATAACCAGATACGCGACGTGGGTCGAATCCGGATTAATCAGGACAAAACCTTAGATACAGGATGGGATAAAAAAAAAAGTATTTTGTTCATGAAATCATGTAATGCCACGGTGGTACGCGGAGCGGAGAGACATATCAAATGGAATGATCATACGTCATGTCATACGTTGGATCAGTGGATGATCATTATCAACGCCAAAGATATGTTAGGATTACAATTGTTTTCACCAAAGAAAATTTATCCAACGACATTTTCTTTCTTTCTTTCTCTTTTTTTTTAAGGTCATACTCATATCCAACGACTATTTCTAATAATATTACACATTGAATAATTAAAATTAATAATGATAAGATTTGAGAAGTAACATAAAAGTTTATTTAGGCTAATCGATAAACAAACAAGCAATTGATACTGTCTTGCATTGGAGAAATGATTTTGTTGTTTACACATAAACGAATTTAGCTAAAAAAAGTTAATCATTATGAACTTCATTGATCATCATCATTACAACTATTAATCAAAAAATAAAATAAAAATAATATTGTAAACCATAATCATCTTTTGATTCGCACATTACATTATGACACTCTTTATTACAACATACAAACTCCCATTACTACCAAGAATATCAACACATTTTTTTTTTCAACTGATATGAAACTTATTTATTTCATAGCATATTTACTCCCACAATCAATAACACTAATAATAATACTAAGTTAATTAGTATCGGATCTGTGGAAAGCTCGAACATGAAGGCCACCATCAACATAAAGATTGATCATCGTCCTGTAAGTGACCTCTTTCTTCTCATCACTCAATTTGAAGACGAAGAATCGCAGCAAAACAGCTGAGAAAATCTTCATCTGCCTATAAGCAAAGTCTTTGCCCAGACAGATTCTGGGGCCAGCCTGGAATGCTGTAAACTTGAAAGGGCTTTCTGGTCTGTAATTCCCATTCTCATCAAGCCATCTCTCTGGCTTGAACTTCTCTGCATCTTCACCCCATATGAATTTCATTCTTCCCATTGCATATGGTTGATACGACACCATATCTCCTTTCCTTACATTGTACCCATCTGGTAAAGTATCATCCGAGAAGCATATCTTTGCATCCTGCCATATAATACATACCCAATTCAAGCCATTATCATATTACGGATAAGTATTTGATATATACACCGTAAATTTTGAACTCCACAAGCAGGTTAAGAATTTGACACATATTTCATACCTTAATTAATTTTTTCTTTATTATTAAAAATTATTACCTAAATGACACTTGTACGGTTGTATATATCCTTCAACCCCACATGTATAGTCTGCTAAACTCACCTAATGGTATATAGTATAATTTCTTTTAACATATATATGTCAGAAGTCAAATTTGTACATGGACATGGATCGTCAGTAGAGTTTTTAGACTCCACAAGCATATTAAAAAATTGACACATACCACGGGCAGACAATATTCAAAAACACATATCAACCCTTTAACCAGTCTTCTCTGCTAAACTCGAATAAAGATAATTTTTTTCTTTCACTTACCACTGGAACTGCAGGGTAGAGCCTTAAAGTTTCACTGAGAGCTGCATGGAGATAGTGCATCTTTTCCAATGAATCCTCGCTCAAGGAAGCTGCAAATTCAGCAAAATCTTTTGCCTCTATAAAATCGGTTGCCTTCTTCACTTCTTGGTAAACCTTTTCTTGAACATCAGGGTTCTGGCAAAGCATGTATACGAACCATGTTAAAGTAGCTGCTGTCGTGTCTTTGCCTGCAATTATGAAGTTAAGGATTGCATCTCGCAAGTATGTCGGGTCACTGCTCTCACTGACTTGCAGATATCTTGATAATATGTCTTCCTTTTTCACCTGCACGTAAATCAATAAAATACAATTATTCCCAATTTCGAACTGATAATTAAATTTATAAACTGATCATCTACTGTTAAAGTTGACTCACTGAAGAGTTTTGCATATCCGCAATCTTGTTTTGGATCAGCTTATACACAAACTCATTAACAACTTTCATTCTTTTCTTTATTTCAGCTTCGGATCCAATATTGAAAAATCTCTTGATTTTCCAGAACATATCCACATATCGATAAAGGACTGCTGCACTTGCATCATGAAACGCAGCTGTAAACTCTTTCCCTTCTTCATTCGTTCCATACATGCTGTCTAATTCAACTCCAAATCCAACTTTGAATATTGAATCTAAAGTCGATTTCAGAAACAAGTCCTGCAAATAATTTTTGCAAAAACAAAATCATAAGTAATTCTGTTATTTTCAACAAATTAACCCCATAATATCTAATTAGTGTACAAAAAATACTCAGAAAACTTTAAACTCACTTGCATATCCATTATCTGATTGGAATTTGCTGCTTCATACACCATTTTTGCAAGTATAGCAACATTTTTCCGAAAGATTACACTGCTGAAATCCCTCAAGACCTTGGTTGAGAATTCATAGCTCGAAACTTTCCTCTGTTGGCGCCACTTATCACCATCCACTGTGAAAATCCCATCACCTAGTAAATCACTTAGCAAGCTGTAATTGTAGTCACCCTGCAAAGAAAAATCAAAACCAACTCAAACCCATATTATTATATTTCTTCCTTCTATATATTATCAATAAATTTGTGATTACTTGATAAAAAAAATATAAATTAAAGTATACCTTGCCAAAATTATGGAAGTTTGTTTTGAGCATATATTCAACGTTGGCAGGTTCGGAGGTGTAAACCTCACTCCTTAAAGGGCTAAGAAGCCTGTAAGTTTTGTATTTGGCTGCAAGATCAGTCATATAATGATGCAATTTTTCGAAGTGGAGGAATTGGTTAAAAACTGTCCCTGCAATAGGATGGTATTTGGGTTTGTTCTTTCTCTGTTTTTTACTCAGTTTTGCAGTGAGGAACTTGACACTGAAAATGGTGACGATTAGAAGCACAGCTATCAACGAAAATGGGTTGGAGAGATCCATGGAGATGGAGATTTGGAGATGGCGGTTTTGGGTACCCAATCAAGTGTAGATGACACAAATAATAATAATAGAAAGCTTTTTATAATACTAAATAATTTATCTATATTAATCTATATGTATCATATATGGGATGGGATGACGATGAGGAATTATTAACCTAGGTTTACAACTTACAAATTAATGTAATTGTAGAATCTCATTTTTTTCTATATATGTTAGAATTAATCAATTAAAAAAAAAAGAAAAAGAATAGACAGGTTTGCTATTGCTATCATGAACTGTTCATCAAAAGGAAAAGTAGCATTCATATAATTGAAAGTAGTGCGGACAAAAAGAAGTTGCTTTCAAGTTTGAAGAGGAAAAATTGAAAAAATATAGACAAACTTTTGTAGATTTTAGCTATTCCTTTGAGAAAATCAATTATTTTTCTGACCTACTGCAAACGTGGTGGTCCTCTTGAATTTCGACCTTTGTCGATTATCATGTATGTTGCTCGAATGGAATTTTAATTATATATCACCTCCACCTTACCCAATTAACAATTACAGAGTATATTATATATGATTGATCATAATTCTACATATATTAGGGAAAACAATACTAGTTGTTACCAAGAATATTATTATTCTCAATAGGAAATTGAGCATTAGAGACTAACTATCAAGGGGTTGTAATTATAATATATATATGGTAATTAATTAGTGAAATGTTTAACTCCTTCTATAGCTTTTATTCTTTTTTTTTCTTTCCCTCAATCTCCCAATTAATTTATATTGAGTCTAGTCGGACCTCAAATATAATATATAGGAGAACCTCCCAACACATGTGTTCTCATAAATAAAATCAAAACTTATGATGAAAAAACTGCAATAACTTTATTCTTTTTCCAATGTAGATTACAATTTTACCTCTTTTCACATCAAATAATAATGAACTAAAAAAGTTAGTATATATTTTACAGAGGATAAAATAGTCCAATAAAAAATTAGACATGAAAGTAGGCTACTACGTCATTAATATACTTTTTAAAACAAATTTGACAAATTTTTTTGACGCACCAATAATTCCCACTATATACTTGTGTAAGTAGATGAATAAAAACAAAAAAAAGGACTATTGATGAATAGGAAAAAGAAAAGTAGACCAAGTTTTGGAGAGGTTACGGAATGGATTATCTAACGAACTCCCAAACAAACGTAGTGGTCTGGTCCCTCATGAGTCATGATCATGAATTTCCAAAGTCCAAACACGTGATTGAGATTCAATAGAGAATTTGGAATCGTACTCTACATCCCCCTTTCACTTTTCTTAATTTATTTATTTTCTTTTATGTCTAAGTAGTAGGAGTACCTAATTATCAATCTTTTTCCAACGGGATCGTGGATATCTTCATCCACAAATGACTTATATGATCAAAGCCATATTATCTTCTCTTCACAAACACTTGTAGATTAATGTTAGATTTATATCAAATCTATGAATATGATTGGTATCGGTTAAAATGCAATTTGACTAAGTTAAGCTTTTTTTGTCGTAGTGAATTAGTGAACACCGTCTACACCAATCCTTAACCAATGCATGCGTTTGTACATGATTAAGTTTTCATGTCTATCGCCTTTACCAACTTTTCATTAATTATATATATATTTTTTTAATTTTTATGCGTGCATGTTAATAATTGTCATATATATATGACCAATTATATGTGCCTATAGATTTATGTACTCCATATATATCATACTATATGAGTATGACTGGTATTAGTAATGCGTATTGGAGATCATAATTAAGCTATTTTTGACGTATTGTGTGAAGTGAAACAAGGCATTGTCTACACATCATTGCTAAGTTTTCATTCTATATTATATTTGTTTAATTATACTCCATATATATGTTAATAATGGTTATATATAATATATGGATATACAAACAATTCAAAGGCAACAAAGGATTACCTATTTTTGTTTTTCTCATGGATATAACATAATTTGTCCTTTGTTTTCCTTTATCTTCGCTTGGGAAAATTTCGAGAATTGGGAAACTTTAGTGCTTTAGCCATTTTCTAGCCCCAATAATACTCTAGTACTTTATAAAAAAAAAAATATATATATATATATATAGTATAGATAATATAGAATAATTTTAGAAACGTTTATATCCTAACAAAAAGTTAATATATTAATTATTGTGAATGACCACACTCCACAAATATGGTGCATATGTTTAAATTCAAAAAGTTGGGCCCTCAAGGGTCAATTATATCCGGATCCAATAAATCGTGTGAAACTCATAATGCATCTTGTTTTTGTCGTATTTTCTATCTTTGTTCTGTTTGAGAGAGATGGGGAAATCGAATATTTGTCCTTTGGAAAGCTATAGTGTAACTAATTAACAACCCCGTACGCTAATTATATTTATTTACTACATATATACGGCTGTTCTCTCTCTTTTTGATTTTTTTTTTTTTGGTGAAAATATAGCTATTCTCTTCTCTTATTGAAAATTCACTTTCAAAGCGCGCCTTTAACATATACTAGATAGATTATGTCAATATATACTTCCTCTCAAATTGTCCCAAATAATTTTTATACAAATTTCACTTCACGCTCTCAAATTGTTTTGCATTTAATTGTTTTAGTTTTTATTAGTAGTTTTTACAATTATTACATATTTAATGAGTTTTAAATTACATATTTAATGAGTTTTACAGTTTCTATAATATAGTATGTTCTTTCAATACTCCCTTCCATTCAAAATAAGTGAAACATTAGGAATATTACACAGATCAAGACAATGATTAGTTAGTTTTAAATTTAGTAAAAATTCACTTAAAATTGCATAATTACCCTTCTAAAACTTTTTATAAACAATTAATTAATAAATCTTCTCTTCCTTCCAACTTTCCAAGATCACTTAAAAGTTCAACTACTTTAATTAACACTTAGGGATATATATGAAAAAATAGTAAAATTGCATTGGCTTTGTAATTGTTTCACTTATTTTGAAAGACTGCAAAAGTTGAAATGTTTCATTTATTTTGAATGGGAGGGAGTAGTTCACAATCTTATAATTAAAGACAGAGGGATTACATATTACATCTTATCAACTTTTCTAATATGGAGCATGCGGTTTTTTTTTATTATTATTATAGTTGAAGTAGAGCCATTGAGTCCTTCAATCTAAATTATATCTTTCAATCCATATTCTGAGATTTGAAAATACTGTGATCAACAATATATATTAGTTTGACAGTCACATTGTGATCTGGTGGTTGAATGTTAGACTTAGCACGTCTCTTAGTTCCAATAACTAAACTATTGGTAACGTAAAAAAAAAAAATCTGTAATTTAGCAAGATTTTAACTATTGGAATAACCTATATATATCAAGGATATTTTGGGATAAGCAATTGAAGAAAATTATGGTATTCCATGCAATATATATAGTGCCAAAACCCTCAGAAAGATATCTAGCTGGCTGCAAAAATCACTACAGTACAATAGAAACTGAAAACCCTAGATAGGCTAGATGGATGATTGTGAGTAGTACCGATAATCCATCTGTTGTTGTCTCTTGACATATATAGATCGATAGAGATAAGATCAATGGTCGACATAAAAGTAGCTGTCAATTAAAATAGACATTTGCTTTGCCTGCCTCTTTTGAAAATAATTAGAGAGGAAAAGAGTTTGAATTATAATGCAACCCAATATTGTGCAATGCAGAGAGAGTCCCACTTGCACTAATGGCTTCCTAGACCAAGGGGAACAGCTTTTCCATTTCAATTATTGGAAGGAATATCATGTGACACTGTTTTGTTTTCCAGACAAATATCATCGCACCACTCACTTCACTATCTAATATTGCTTTTGGTTGGTACTCTAAATTGGTGGTAGGCCGTTTGGGATGGGAAATGAATGGCGGAAACTTTTGTGCCTACTTTTTCTTCGATCCCCAAAAATACAATCCACATAAATTATCCTTCTCAAAAATATATTTAATTCTGGCAAAAAAAAAAAACAAAAAAAAATATATAATAATAAGATGATTTCATCCAAAAAAGAATAATAATTTCACATGTTAAAGGAAATATATATTTGATTAAATTCTATGTAACTTATAATTCCCATGTATATATGTTCAATAGCATGCAGACGCATGCAGTTGGGAAGGAAAAATCCCAATGTTTCCCGATTAGTAGTCTAGTAATTGTTGGAGAATTGCAGTGCCATGGTCCAGGCCACTCATCCTATATATATATAAGACATATGACTTACGTTTCAATATTCTAGGTCTAGCTAGTGGTCCAGCTCCATTGAAATAGGAGTTCAAGTTGCAAACCAGCCACATAAACAATTCATTGACCTCGTAAAATTTGACAGATTTCCTTTCAGTATAGCGATGCATGCATGTGTGAATAAAAGATGATCTCTCT
Source organism: Corchorus capsularis (assembly GCA_001974805.1). Lineage (NCBI taxonomy): Eukaryota > Viridiplantae > Streptophyta > Magnoliopsida > Malvales > Malvaceae > Corchorus > Corchorus capsularis. Next base: position 31,218 of record AWWV01008823.1, read on the forward strand.
ATATATTATTTTGTTTAAATTTGATAGATATTCTGATTAATTAGTTTATATGAAGATTATAGTATGTTGGAGTAATTGTTAGTAATATTTAATTACGTGTAAGTTTTTACTAATAAAAAAGAAAAATAAATAAATATATATATATATATATATATATACATGCTTTTTCCGCAATTTCTCATGCCAATGCATATCCATGGCCACATGTGAATCTATTTCTTCTTGTGCAGAAAATTAACGAATTTGGTGCGACAAGATATTGGTGTGGAATCGTACGTTAATAATAGTAAAAGTACTGTAATACTAAATTCTGTTGCGATCCTTACATATTTACCGTAATACTAAAGTACTTTAATAAGGTAAGGCTGCGACATTATTATTATTTTTTTTCTGATATGGTAATAAGTTAGCTAGGGAACATCATGATAAGTACTTGATGTTTGGCCTCAGTAATTGGATGGCGAATGAGTTGCTTTCTTGGAATCGGTTCTTGAAGAGATTGGTAAATGGTCATCCCACTCGAAAGCTAGAGAACTGCCATTATCTTTTGTTGTTGAAAGAGTTACTGGGAATCGGTTCGGTGAAGGTAGTTCAATCCGAGGATATTTGCTATTGCTAATTATATAAACCAGAGACTCTTACGTCCTGTTCATGAGTGGCTTGCGTCTGTCTTAAGGCCTATCCCTATGGATGGTACATTCGATCAAAGAGCACCTTTAGAAAGGTGGATTAATGGTATAAAATGGTACTACTAGTTTTGTTCCAACATTTCCACATTAGACAGATAGAGGGGGAGGTCATAAGCGTCTATACCGTAAAATCGATTTTCGACCAAATGAAAAAGACATATATGGTAGAATCGTAACCATAGAATACGACCCTAATCGAAATGCATACATTTGTCTCATACACTATGGGGATGGTGAGAAGAGATATATTTTACATCCCAGAGGGGCTATAATTGGAGATACCATTGTTTCTGGTACAGAAGTTCCTATAAAAATGGGAAATGCCCTACCTTTGAGTGCGGTTTGAACTATTGATTTACGTAATTGGAAGTAACCAATTAGGTTTACGACGAAACCTAAAAATCGATCACTGATCCAATTTGAGTACCTCTACAGGATAGACTTCAACAGAAAATTGAAGAGTAACGGCAGCAAGTGATTGAGTTCAGTAGTTCCTCATATAAAATTATTGACTTTAGAGATATAGTAATATGGAGAAGACAAAATTGTTTCAAGCACCGACAGAACCAGAAGCGCCCCTTGTTTCAAAGAGAGGAGGACGGGTTATTCACATTTCATTTGATGGTCAGAGGCGAATTGAAAGCTAAGCAGTGGTAATTCTAAAGATTCCCCCGGGGAAAAATAGAGATGTCTCCTACGTTACCCATAATATGTGGAAGTATCAACGTAATTTCATAGAGTCATTCGGTCTGAATGCTACATGAAGAACATAAGCCAGATGACGGAACGGGAAGACCTAGGATGTAGAAGATCATAACATGAGTGGTTCGGCAGATTTGGATTCCTATATATCCACTCATGTGGTACTTCATTGTACAATATATAAGAATTATACGATAAGAATTATACGATATATATCCATCTGTATAGATATCATCATCTACATCCAGAAAGCCGTATGCTTTGGAAGAAGCTTGTACAGTTTGGGAAGGGGTTTTGATTGATAAAAAGAAGAATCTACTTCAACCGATATGCCCTTAGGCACGGCCATACATAACATAGAAATCACACTTGGAAGGGGTGGACAATTAGCTAGAGCAGCGGGTGCTGTAGCGAAACTGATTGCAAAAGAGGGGAAATGGCAGAGCGATAGCGAACCCTGCTAACTAACTGACGAGAGAGAGCTCACCTTTTAGAGCTAGCGAGTTTAGACTTGGTATACCCGTCACTCTCAGAACACCCACAACCAATATATCGAGTTGGAAAACGTCTAGTTTTACCGGGAAAATAGGTAGCACGCTCTAAGGGGTCATTCAAAGTTTCAAACTTGGAGTTTTACCTGGATTTCTCATTATCATAGCTTTGAAATTGTAGCTCATAAATGAAATTAGAAAGAAATCGTTCACTTGTCCGATCATCTCAGCTCCTGCACACCCTAGCTACACTGTATCATGCTAAATGAATGAGTGGTGATTATTTTCCCTTTCCTATATTTGCGCTGTTATATTTGACATCCAATTATTACATCTCCAAATTAATAAATGGGAATATAACTAACGAGATATAAAGTTTTTATCTTTAATTTCTTCCTTTGATTTGATTTTTCAATTTTGATATTAAATGATCAAAATTGAATTTGGACAAATTATCTTGAATTTGGGAAGTCCATGGGACAAATTGTCTCAATATTAGTCTAGGAAACAAAGTGTCTTTTGCCCCTAGCTAAGAGCAAAAAGGCTAATAAGCCATTATTTGTTTTCAAGACATGAAAATCAAACATAAAAGAAAGCCAAACAAAATACTGTACGTCCAAATCAGCTAAGGATATATTCAAAATATATTGCCATATATATATATATATATGTTTAATTAGACTTTTCCGAAGTTTCTTAATCTTACTAGGTTGTTTTCGTTTTTGTGTTCAAAATCAAAATCAATTACTGCATTCTAAAGGAACTCCAAAAATGTCAAAGAAGCGTATGAGATTCAATAAACATGAAATAGATCTGATTAACGATGGGCAGAGAGGGGGATGGAGAAATAAGGACGGAAATTTTGGGGTTTCTCCCATTTTTTCTTTAATGGGCATTTGAAAGTTAAACATCATTGTGGTTAAAAGGGTAAAAATGGAAAGAAATTAGCTAAGAGGTAAGATCAGCCAAAACACAAAACTACATGAAAATCTCTCCCCAATGCTACAAAATGTATATTTTATTATTATTATTATTATTATCATAATAATCTAACATAATTTTTCTTCGCACATGGCATGACTTTTCTTCGTAACCTCAATAATGGGTTTAATGGGTTCAAAGTGTTGGCCCCCCTCAGTGTCAATTCTTCTTACTAAAGCCGCCCTCAAGTGTATCTTCCTTTTTCCTCCAATTGATCTTATTTTGTTTTTTCTGTCCAAGTGAGGTGTGCAATGAAAACGATTCTATAACCCCTAATAATTAAACACACTGCATATATATATTTTTTTAATATTTTTGTTTCCAAATTTCCGAAGCTTGGATGACGATAGCTCAATTCCCAGTTGCAAGTTTGCAACATTATATATGATGTAGATGAGAGAATTATTAGATTCGTAGCCAACTTTTCATTTTAGAAGTGAATAGTAACATTTTAACTAAGATGGAGCATTCGGGTGTTTGTGTTGGCCAAAATGGGAAAGATGATTGTTTTAGTAGTTTTAATGTTAAACCAATCAAAATAAGAAATATTGGAGAAAATGAAGAAGAAGAAGAAGAATTAGAGCCCTTGAGTCCAATAGCTCGTATGTTTCATGAGCCTGGATCTAATGTTTACATCATTTTTAGTTTGGGATTTAAGGACCCTCTTGATTCTCCTACTCTCAAAAAAAAATTTGCTCGATACTGTCCTCAAGCATCCTCGTTTCACTAGTCTTCAGGTCAGAGATCATCATCATTAATTGCTTACTTATAGTACTTGCTGCCATTAATTATTATTCCATGCCCTGCTCACCAACATTATTCATTAATTATGCCTTGTCTCCTTGCAAGTTTCTGTCTATTTTCCATATATATTGACCATGTGATCTTATATTAATTTCTTTTGAGTTTTGAATATTAAAAATCAAACTATGGGTATATATCATTGCCCACATATGGGCATGCAAAGCTTCAAATTTTAATTAATAAGCTCAAATATATCTTTATATGTTTGATTTATAATAATCTATTGTATGTTTGATTATTTTGGTTGCAGATTGCGGATGAGAAGAATAGTAAGGAGCTGAAATGGGTACAAACGGAGATAGATTTGGACAATCATATCATAGTGCCAAAAGTGGATAACATGGAACCAAAAGCAGCTGATCAATATGTTGAAGATTACATCTCCAACTTAACCAAGACCAATCTGAGCATGTCGATTCCGATGTGGGATGCTCATCTCCTCAACGTCAAAACCTCCGACGGCGCCGTTTCGCACCTCGTTTTCCGAGTCCATCACTCCCTCGGCGACGGCACCTCTTTCATCTCATTGCTGCTCTCTTGCTCTCGTCAACTATCTGACCCAAACTCCTTGCCAACTTTCCCAGCGCCAAAAAAGAAACCCATTTCTACTTCAGTTTGGAGTAGATTGTTTGGGGTTTTTATCAGAATTTGGACCGTCTTGTTGGTGTATTGGAACACTTTGGTTGATGTTCTGTTCGTTGTGGCAACAACTTATTTCCTCAAGGATACACAAACACCCCTCAAAGCTCCTTCTGCAGATGTTGCTTTCACTCCTAGGAGAATTGTTCGCTGCGTTTTGCCTTTGCCCGAAGTCAAATTTATCAAGAACGCAACTAATACGGTAATTAATTATTACTCTACCATTAACTTAATTTTTTAGTTGATATAATATAATCAAGAGGCTAGCTAATTAATAGTAGTAATTATATGTTTTTTCCATTTGTAGACTGTCAACGATGTGTTGGTAGCGGTCACTGAGGCAGCCTTATCTCGGTATCTCAACCGGAAATATAGTAAGTTTTGCAAGAAACTGAAGATGGATACTCTTTTTTCATTTAATTTTTTTTGGGGTCCCGAAGAGCATGAAAAGTTAAAGTTCTCGAAACAAATACCCTTCTGCGAGTGGCGAGATCTTTGGTTCAAGGAATCTTTTAATTATATATCTTTTTTGTTTCATCAAGTCAATTATGTATATATAATATGCAAGAATTTAATTATATAATTAAATTTGGAAATTATTAAGGTTAAATTGTTATGGTGGATTAATTGTCATTGGTAGGTATGATAATCAAGAAAAAGGAATCAGCAATGGAAAACAATCTTCCGAAGAACATTCGATTCAGAACGACTCTTTTTTTCAACTTGAGATCATCACCAGGGATTCATGTAAGTATATTCTATAATAAAGCAATACCAATATATAATTTCGGAAAAATAATATATATAATTTGATGTGTAATAATGAACATGCATGCAGCCTTTAGATGAGATGATGAAGAAAAAAAGCAAAGCAGAGTGGGGAAACAAGATTGGGTATGTTATCTTCCCTTTTACAATTGGATTGAAAGAAAACCCATTGGATCACATTCGAGAGGTGAAGGTTAGAATGGATAGGAAAAAAGCCAGTCTTGAAGCAAAGTTCAGATTTTTCATTGCTACCGTTTTCTTGCGCTTTTATCGTACCAAAGTAAGTACGGATCCTCTTAATAA
>AWWV01008825.1:0-40294 GCA_001974805.1 Corchorus capsularis
GCAGGAAACATAAAGCAAAATAGCCCATGGGAAATTGGAAAAGTTGGGGCACGTGGATTCTATAGGTGCAAACATTACCTTAATGCTTTTCGACTATTTTGACTCTTTGATAATCTTTTGAATTGACGAGATGTTAAACAAGTTTCATTCATCAGATAGAAATTGATAAACACTCATTAGCTTTGATTCCAACAGGGTAGGATAGTAGCGTAGTGATCTCTTTCGTGCTAGTGAAAAGCAATTTGGGACTATTTTTCGATAGGGTTTGGATGTTCTATTCGACGGCCTCCAATTTCTAACGTGTGTCTGTCTCTCTGTCCTTTTCCCCTAGGGTTGGGAAAAGTGAGCCTTTATATAGGCCAATATTCTTTGGGAGCAAGTCATGGAGGAAACTACTACGAAGTTTCCAATACAGACTTATTTAACATGTGCAGTAATTATTTATTTGACCCACTTAACTAGCCCAATTAAATAATTACTAAAGTCCAAACTCAACCCAATAAATTTTAACCCAAACCTAACCAGGCCACATCACTAGGCTTAAACCAAAACTAATTAAGTTAGACTTAGCCTAAACTAAATTTCGGTGTCTACAGAAAGTTTGATTGTATATATATTTTTTGTAATAAAGGTCAAATATATAATTAATTTGACCCAAAAGGGATAGATAATATGGGACGGAGGGAATATAATATAATATATACAAGTGGATCGGCCCGTGCTGACGCATCGGGCGTTCAGAAATCTACTTCTTTGAACAATTTTCTATTCAAATTAAATTATTAATTTGATACGTAGGAAAGCACCATAATTTTAAATGTGTTGCATCTTTAAAAGGCTATACTATTAACATTGAGCATATACCCTAAAGTTAGCAATAAAAAGTAAATATTAGTTTGTACATGAATTGGTGCAATAGGTTCAATTTTGTTTCCTCCTCTAAAGTGTGTAGCACTTAAACAAAAACTAAGTTTACTCTTTTCTTCATATGAACATGAAAGGCTTGAAGAGAAGTTACAATTCTAGAACATTTATTATAGTAACATTTATGTTATAACATTAAATTTATGTGAAAGGAAATGATAATTACAAAAAAGGGCTCAAGGGCAAGAATTGGCTAGAAACTAACTTAGGGTCTTCTTAGTAATTTGGCAAATGAGAAAAGACAGAAAAGGACAAAAAGAGTTCAAATAAAGCCTCCTCATTGATTCTCAAAAGGGGATTTTGGTAAATTCCCTGTGTCTTTCAAATAATATTTAGTAGTATATATAACTAAACCCTAATATATATGTATATACATATTAAAAAACTTGAGAAAAAAATTCTCCCTCACCCTCCCCCCCTTCCTCTCGAGTCTTTGCCTCTCTGGTTCTCCCTTGTTCTTCTTCCTCCCCTTCTTTTTTCTTTGACTGAAAATACAAAACCCGTTCAAATTTTATTCTCCTCTTCCCCAAAACTGATAACCCAACTCAATTTTGAGTTCAATTCCTCCCAATCAGGTATTTCTTTTTTAAGCTTCAAAGTTTTTTTTTTTTGAATTCTGAGATTGGAATTGTATTCTGGAATTGGAAGCTTGCCAGAGGAGGGTTTTCAAAGATGCCTATATTCCAACCCTCTAGGAGGGATGGGGTTATTGTTGCTGGATTTTATGGCTAGTGGTGAATGGTGATGGGCAGATTCTAGATCTAGATATTGCTGTTAAAGATGGGGTTTTGGGAGCTGTTGGTGGCGGTGGAATCATTGCTACTAGTGTTAATGACAATGTGGATCTAAAGACTATGGTTGAAGAGCTTGATTTTCCTGAGATTCCACAAGTCTCTGTGTTGACTTGCACAAACCGACCGCACCGATCGAAATCGTCGGTGCTCGGTGAGGTCAGTTTTTCCCTTTCTCAGTCGGTGCCTCAGTGCTCCAAAAAATGCAATCGATTTGGTCGGTTTTGGGTGAGTCACCGACCGACCACACCGAAACCGACCGATGAGCAACCCTAGGCTCTATAAATAGAAAGAATAATAAGAAGGAGACGTGACGATTAATGTTCTAATAAAAAAGATAGAAAATTCCAAACATTACAACTCCAAGAATAGATTACTTCATTCTTACTTGTATTTAAATTATGTTAGGATCATCCTAAAAATGAGTCTTTTTAGGATCCCATTAAGATGATGCCACCTTGCGTGCTACATGTGAACATGAGTAATATACTACTTTCTGATTGAAAACCAATGGGAAAATGAATACCCTAATTTGAGATTGAAAACCAATGGGCATTAGGGCAAATCTCTCAAAATGTGACTCAGAAACGAGAAGAAGTTAGTAGTATGCAGTCTGCACTACTTTAGTCTACTTCTGCACATTTGGTGAATGAGCTTAAAATCAAGACCAGGAACTGCAAGATCTTTTGTTGGCTGAGGAGAGTTTTTATAGGCAGAAGTCTCGAGTCTAGTGACTTCAAGAAGGGGACAAAAATACAAAGTTTTTCCACAAAATGGTTACTGTGAAGAGTATATCAAACTCCATTAGATCGTTGCAATCTGCAAATGGTTATAAATTAGAGACTTTTCAGCAGATTTCTGAGGAGGCCATCCATTTTTATGAAAATCTACTTGGGAAGAAAGATGTCAATGTTGAAGGATGCTCTGTAAAACTTTTGAAGGATATCTTACAAGATATTATTCCTGTAAATATGCAGCAGAAACTCATTGCTCCTATTACTAAGGAAAAAATTCAGGCCACTTTGTTCTCTATGAGTAGTGATAAGGCACCGGGCCCTAATGGATTTAATGCTCACTTCTACAAAGTTGCATGAAGTTTTGTTTAGCAGGATGTTGTGGAGGCAATCTTGCATTTCTTTGATTCAGGTTCTCTTTTACCTGCTTTTAATTCTACAACTATTGCTCTTGTTCCTAAGGTTCCTAATCTTAGGTTCATTACATAATTTCGACCTATTCTTGTTGTAATATCTTATATAGATGCATCACTAAGATTTTAGCCAATAGAATGAAGTCCTGCTTGACCTTTATAGTTGAGAATCAATGTGCTTTCATTGAGGGGAGGAAACTTGTTGACAATGTTCTTTTAGCACAGGAAATTGTCTGTGGGTATTCTAGAAGCACTATCTCTCCTAGATGTGCTTTAAAGATAGATATTTTTTTGACTCTGTTGATTGGGATTTTTTGATAAATATTCTTATGGCTCACAACTTTCCTGCTCAGTTTATTAATTGGCTAGTGGCCTGTTTTACCACTCCTCAATTTTCCATATCTCTGAATGGTGGTCTCAATGGCTATTTTTCTAGTGCTCGTGGGGTAAGACAAAGAGATCCCATCTCTCCTTATCTCTTTGTTTTAGCCATGCATGTATTGTCCAGGCTTCTTGACTTTGGTGTTAATCATGGAGTTTTTTCTTTTCACCCTAAGTGCAAAAGAATCCATCTTACTCATTTATGTTTTGCTGATGATTTACTCATCTTCACCAAAGGTACTCTTGATTATGTTGTTGGTATAAAGAACTTGCTTGCTCTGTTTTATTCTTTGTCTGGGCTTCAATTGAATTGTGAGAAGAGTGACATACTTTCCGCTGGACTTTCTGATGTTGTTCTTCATGATTTGTTGATTGTTTCTTTTGGCTTCAAGTTGGGAAAACTACTTATTAGGTACTTGGGTTTACCTCTAGTCTCTAAACTACTTAGTGCTCGTGATTGTGTTGTTCTTATTGACAAAGTTAAAAGTAGAATTAACCACCGGATTGTCAAGCACCTTTCTTTTGCTGGGAGACTCCAATTGGTACAATTTGTCTTATTTAACATCCAAAATTTATGGTGCCAAAGGTTCATTATTCCCAGTTTCAGAGATTAAATCAATTGTGTGCTTGTTTCTTTTGGAAAGGCAATGAAAATGGTGCAAAAGGAGCTCGAGTAAGTTGGGAATGGATTTGCCATTCCAAATCTGAAGGACGATTAGGGCTCAAGAACTTAGTGACTTGGAATCATTATTGTGTTTTAAAGCACCTTTGGAGAATCTGCAGGCTGGTTCATTATGGATAGCTTGGATCAATAGTTATATCCTTCATGGACATGACATCATGGAAATACCAAGCCTGCAATGCTACAATTGGAACATTAAAAAGGTGATAAAGCTCAGGAGATGCTACAGTTGGAACATTAAAAAGGTGTTAAAAATGTGCTAAAGCTCAGGAGTTTAGCTGTGCAATTTATTCAGAGTAATGGAATGGAGTATGGAAGTACCTTGAAGTTTTGAGGCACAAGAACTTGAAGGTGAATTGGCAAAGTCTTCTGTGATATTCTTTGCAATCTACCCAAGCACTCTATAGTGACATGGTCATTCTTGATAGATTGCCTACCAAAGATAGATTAAATATTCCCATTGATAAAGTTGATTGTGTGCTTTGTAGTTTATGCCTTGAATCTAGAACTTGTGATTATTCTAGATGAGCTGCACTAGTCTGTTACACGGCATAAAAGGTAAGTCTTTGCTTTCTTTAATTTTGAAGTTGGCATGAAATGCTCACTATTATTTCATGAGAGGAATGCCAATTTTTTTGTTTTTTCAGGGTAAGATGCAAACTGTAGATCAAGCATTCTGATGTTATCAAATTTAGACTTAATGGTTGTAGCTGGGGTTTAAACTCAACTACTTTGCAACTTGATTCTTTTGTAACTTAATTCTTTTGTAATTGGTTGATTGAGGACAGTTCTTATTCCTGCGATTGGATGAATAAACAATGGGAAAATGAATGCTACTCTACTCAGATTTGATCGTATTGCAGCCTTTAATCAAAACCAATTATCGCTTTCTGATTTTACTATATTATATATTATCCCTATCCCATAAAACCCCATAATAATAATCACCCTAATTATTATTACTTAATCTTAACTAATTAAGGGCCCTGCATCTTCAATATGCAAACACACTGACGTTTGATAAAACAATTATTACATTCCTATATGATCATCAGAAGAGTATACTGTATGAATATTTGCGATTACATGTTTGTACTAAGCTATCAATTACACATGGTCGTCTATAAACAATAACAGGATTGGAATTGGATATTGACATGTTCTAATCTGAAGCGAATATCAGGGAGAATTTAAAAATAACAGGAATCTCACCATGGTCACGACAGAGTAATTAGCTCGCCGCCTCGCCCCCTGGTTGGACGAGTATATATTAGATGACCCATGCCCAAAAAATCAAGTCTACATGATTGTTATTATTATTACTAGCAATTACATACAGTAGAAAAGAAAACAAGCCGATTCCGTTTTGCAGAGAAGGTGAGGAGAGGGAGGAAAAGTAGGAAACAGAGGGCATGGGTGGAGTAGGTAAGACAAACACCTCTTTTTGCTTCAAACAAGCAAAATAAGCAAAATCAAAATCGGGTTTATCTTGCCCCTCCACCCACGCCGTGAGCTTCCCAAAATTCCAACTCCTTCTCCAATCACTCATCCAGTAACCCCAACTCCAACTCCAACTCCAACTCCAAACGGCAGCGCCTACCGCTCATTCATTAACTCACTATACATATATATAGAGAGAGAGAGCGTCACAAGTCAATTAGGGCTACTGCCAGTGCCAAACCCTAGCGGGGCACCGCCCATTCCCATTTATCTCAACGAAACAATAATTGGCCTTCCTTCGTGTACTAGTATTTATTAAACCCAAAATGCCAAATCCAATTTGGGCCTAACAAAAAAAGATGCTGAGTTTTAACTTTTGAGAGAGTAGTAGAATTTTGCCTCAAGCCCAAGTAATAATCACTTAATAAAAATTTATTATCGTGGAATTGTTGGTCTTAATTTTCCCATTCTCTTCTTCTTGATAGAGGAAGATGGGTTGTTCATATCAGCTTTAAGATTTCCCTAGCTAATTTTACAAAACACAATAATTAAAAAGTATATTGAATTATATATTTTGTATCGACCGCCTCATCCCTAATATATCTTCAGGGAATTTGACCAGGTTGTCGAGCTGGAGACGGTGGTACATAAGGTTGTTTAGGGACGTCTGGCTTTAGGCTCCTCCGAGCTAAACTTACACGAACCAGATCTTCTGCAGTTCAGAAACAATATATATATATATATTCAGTAATGAGCTTAAAAGGTAAATTATTATTATAAGCAATTGATCCAAATTAAACAAAAACCAGAGATATTAATTGCACCTTGGATAGCCGAAAACTGGGTTATTCTTGCTTCTAACAACAAAGGCTCTGAGCTCATCGAAATTACTAATAAATATGCCACTAGCAAAGCATAGAAAGCGGCATTATTACCATGAAACCCCCGCATTCTATGTTCTATCTATATATAGCTCTCTAAATCAGGAAATTAACCTCTCCTACTTTAAAAAAAAAAATGTTGTGTTCAATTTATTCTACTGCCACAAACAAGAATACAGGAAACTTTCACCAATATAATTCATTTATATGGTATATGATAGAGTTTATATATATAACCATTTTCATTTTTTATATTGCCATGTCACTATAAATTATAAGTTACGGTCATGGCAATCTATGTTGATATTGATCAATACAATTTATTTTCCCATTATTGTTGATAAAGTAATCTTAGATTATATGTATAATTTAATTATGGGCTTATAAATAATGTCAGGTATTCATGGAAGTGATACTAACAAACTTTGTCAAAGTCAATACGTACAATGCACTTGATGATTCATTATATATATAGTTATATATATATATATATATATATATATATATTAAGAAATAGCATTGAGAAGAGGCCTCTTCATAAATTAATACATGGTGGGTCAACATTTGAAATGTCAAAGTCTACTATTTCATTTTCATCTAGATGACTATAAATAGTAATATATATATATATATATATATATGCAAGTGTGTGTACACAAAGATAAGCATACTGTTGCGCCAAAATCTTTTGAAGAGTTTTTGCCACAAAAGCTAAAATTGACATCGTGGGGTATGCCAATCAATTTGCTACAATTGACAAAGAAGTTGTAAAAAACATAAAGCTAGTGTGTGTAGCAGCAAAAAAAAAAAAGATTATAGCGAATTGTGAGGACTGGGTTAAAGTCACATCAGCGCATTTAAATCATCGATCTCAGATTCGGTTCTCAAAAGTAAATGTTTTCAAAAGTTTAATTTGCAGAAAAAGAGAAAAATAACTGTGTGTGAGCCTTTTTGTGCGACAGGTAGGTCTGACCCAGTTCAATGGATGGATCAAAGTCACACTAAAACATTTAAATCATCGATCCCAGATTAATTTGTTTCTCAAAAAGTAAAGTTTTAAAGGTTTAATTTGCAGGTGTCGAAATGTGCGGGGTCCGGGAACCCTATTGCTCCGACTTGAATAACTGGAGTCGCCACTAACCAATTCCTATGTGTGATTAGTCACCTATTTACCATTAAAACCTAGTTAGGTCCAATGCTTGGCAAAAACCTGAATAAGCCTACTGGTCTGATCTTCTAACTTAAGTCTAGGTTTGGGAGTCCATTACGTTCAGGGAAGGATTAGCACCCATGAGACGCCCGTTAAATGACGGTACCATTAGTCTAACCAGATTCCATATTAATTGATTTTATCCTAATCTTATTTATTAATTAAGAAAATTAAAATAGATAAATAATTAAGTAATGGATAAATATATAAGTAGAAAAATAAGTAAAAATAATAGATGAATAAAAAGATAAATAGGTGTATTGATAATTAAATAAATAGGTAGGTAAAAAAAAGATAAATAAATAGATAATAGCGCTAAATAAATAGATAAATAAAATGATAAATAGTAAATAAATAGGCTAATTGCTCAAATAAGGGCCTAATGTTTGTCAAAATGCTCAAATAAGGGCCCGATCTTTTAATTTGGCCAAATAAGGACCTAACGTTATTGAATGCTCAAATAAGGGTCCGGTCTTTTAATTTGGCCAAATAAGAGCCTAACGTTATCGAAAATGCTCTGTTTGGATGACGTGTGTGACAGGCCCTTATTTGAGCATTTTGGCAAACGTTAGGCCCTTATTTGGCCAAATTCAAAGATTGGGCCCTTATTTGAGCATTTTGGCAAACGTTAGGCCCTTATTTGGCCAAATTAAAAGATCAGGTCCTTATTTGAGTATTTTGTCAAACGTTAGGCCCTTATTTGAACAATTAGCCAAATAAATAATATATATTTTTATATATATAGCTTTAATAAAAAAAACTTTTTGACCTTCTTTTATGTCTTTTCTCTAATTAATGCATATATGCAAATGATGAATGCAAAACCAGATTATTAAATCAATTCGCGTAGTCATGGGTTATTGAAAATTCTTTTCGGGATATATGCACGGAACTCTGAAGTATCCCGAAAGAACCCTCTCATCCTCAGAGACATTCAACGAGTCCCGAAAACTCGATCACTAGTGAAAGCTCCTTCTTCGGAAGGCAGCGGTTATTGGTTATTTTAGTGGCATGACAATTAATAAATAACATATAAATATAAATTAAAATGCATAATTAACATGAATGCATATGACCTAATCCTAATTTGGTTTTAATTAAAATTAAATTATTAAAATTAAATTAATTCCTAAACCAATTGATACCTAAATGAATTATGAAATTAAAAAAAAAAGACCTAAGATTAATTAACTCCTAACGTAACAACATTATATCATAAGATCAAATTTCAAAACGAATCCTAATTTCATAAAGAGAAAGGAATAATACCTAAACGGCATAAGATCTCAAAATTAAATTAGATATAAAGGGACCAAACATACTTGAATTATGTTAAAGCTATACGAAAGAGAACTTAAACAGGAAACTAAAACAAAATAATTAAAAAAAAAAAGAATTCGATTGATGAATCATAAGAGATTTGTAACCAAATTAATATATTCAAATATACAAATCAAAGGTGAAATCATAAGAATATAAAAATAAATGGCCATGAAAAGGGACTATACCAATTGAAACAATATTGAGTACGTTTGTGATTTCACAACTTGGGGAACGTGCACCTCTTCACCTATAATGCTTTTTCTTTTCTTTATCTTTTGTGCTCTAGACTTTCTCACGATCAATCTTCAATTTCTGACCAAAGCTCTCGGAACTAGCAAAGCCTAAAGCTTTTTTCTTTTTCTTTCCTTTTTTGCGTTTGCTCCAGACTTCCTTTGTTAGAGAAAGAATTTTAGAGTCGGCGAAAAAAGGTCCTAAATCCTAGGTTTCTTTTGCCTTTTATATCATCATTACAGTCATTTCCATTTTGGGTTTGGTCTTAATTTATTTGAGTAAAAGCCCACTCACATACATCCATAAAAAGTTAAAGTATAGTCCATAGACCCTGCATGAACTTGGACTAAAAATAATGGGCAAAATGCTCAATTTGGGGTCAAACGTTTGTCGTGATGCTCGATTTGGGGCCAAACATTTCAATTGAACAAAATGGGGTCAAACGTTTTCGGGACTGCTCAATTCGAGGCTTTTTCTGACGGAAATTGGGAGGTGTAATTCAAACGCCGTTTTCAAGAGTGAGGGACAATTTTTTGAGGCACTTGGATTTAATTTTAGCCATGTGTAACTTGCAAAATCCATTTGGCTTTTTTAAAATTCAAACAAAAATTAAAAATTCCTTTTTTTAACTTCAACAAATAAACTTCAATATGCTTACAAGTAACATAGCAAAATTGTCCAGCCACAATGTCATCAAACATATATAAAATTTGACCAAATTAAAATAGAACTAACATATCAACACATCTCAAACCCCAAATTTTAGCTAATTGAGCCAATCAAGGAGATAGAAGCTTAACTAAAAAATCAGAAGAAGTAGAAGCCACGGCAATAGCATGTTGAATGCTCTTAGACAAGAACCAAAAAGCCAAACACCAGTTCAAAATTCCATTTAAAACATAAAAGAAAAAGGAAACAGATTCAATTGAAGCCAGAGCCCATAATTAATCAGCAGTTCACGAAGAAAGGGAAGAGCTCTTAGGAAAAGAGACCAGTCCATCCAAGGGACTAGAAAGCAGATGAATAAATATAGATCTCGCAACCAGCTTGAGAACACGGCACGGGTTTTACACTAGGAAGTTAGGCCTCTGAGTTCAGAGCATGTACCTTTAGCTGCTAAAGAGTTAGGAGTAGGTCTTAACGAGCCTCTAGCTTTCTAGCTGAAACTCCTCAGAATTGCTGCAACAGCCAGCAATTGCTTTGCTTCTTTTCTGCCTTTAGCCTCCTCACATGAACACTCTGCAAAAATCTATAATCATAATTTTTTAAAAAAAAATTCACATTGAAGATCTTAAATACACGATCTAGCATCACTAAGTAAAAAGAATTTTAGGGTATTTGAGTTGTAGAGATTGAAAGATGACAACTATATGGGTTTGTTGGATCAGAGATATGCCAAAACTTTTAATTTCCTTTTTTTTGTTCTCTCTCCAACGGCACTGTCAAACTTGTTTTGCTCTCAAATTTTCAAACAATTTCTTTGAATCCTCCTTATTTTTGCTTGATCCTTGCTGAAAGCCGATCAATCCCCTTACCGACTGAAAACCAAACCGTGTTCAAGTGAAATCCCCAAATTTCCTTCGCCAAAAACCCTGTTCCCTATCGAAACTCTAAACCGCAACATTCACTTCAATCTAACTCTCTGTCGCCGGAAATCATGAATGCACCGAGAAAGAAACAACCGCCGGTGAAGCAAACTAAACTGAGACCTGCATTGAAAGTGAATCAGCGGCAAATAAGAAGAAAAAGAAAAAAAATCGTGAAAAGGAGACACCGAGAAGAAGAGGATGAAAAGGAAAGAAGAAAAAGAAAAGAAAGATAAAGAGAACGAAGAGCAGAGAATTGGCGGCGATGAAGAGTTTCAGTGAAGGAGGTTAACCGATTAGGGCAAGAAGGATAAGGAAGAGAAAAGAAAAAGGATAGGATTTTAACTTTTAATTTTTTAATTTTATTTTAGAAAGTCCAGGTGGCATTATAAAATTACACGTGGCATAGAAAATTACCTCTTAACGGAGTTAACGGTGCGTGAATTATACCTCCCAATTTCCGTCAGAAAAAACCCGAATTAAGCAGCCCCGAAAACGTGTGGCCCCATTTTGTTACAATTGAAACGTTTGGCCCTAAATCGAGCGTTTAGGCCCAAATTGAGCATTTTGCCAAAAATAATGGACTTGTCCCAAAATTAATTAGTCCAAATTTCAGTGTCTACAGACCTGCATGAACTTTCTTTGGAATGATTCTGAACATAAGAAGAAATGCATTTGCTAAAATGGGAAGAAGTGACAAAACCAAAAGATTTGGGTGGGCTGGGGTTGAGAGATGCTAAATCTGTTAACCAAGCTATTGTTGGGAAATTAGTCTGGAATTTTAACAGGAATAAGGACTCTTTATGGACTAAGACACTCTCAGCAAAGTATGCTCGTGCTAATACTAGGATTGCATCTATTACTTGGAGATCTATGTCCAAAGTCAAAAAGTTGGTTGATAAGGGCTCGGGCTCTATCATTGAGAATGGAAAGGATAGCTGGTTCTGGTTTGAGAACTGAACAGGGCTTGGACTTATTAGATCTCTTATTGAGAGTCCTCTAAATTTGGGTGAGGATTTGTTACTAGTGGCTAACTTCTTTGATAATTATTGTGCTATCTCTTTTCCCCTCCCCAATCGGTTTGGCAGGCCATTTTGGGAGTGCCGAGACAATTGGCTAGCAGCAGCAAGGAAACCCCTTGCTGACAACTCTCAAAGAATAGGAAGTTCTCTATAAGCTCGACTTTCAATTGCATTAGAGAACTCCCTAGAGAGGATCAATACCCAAGTAATTGGAGATGGATATGGAAGTTGAAAATTCTGCCTAAGTTGCAGTTTTTTTTTGGAATGCATTCATGGAATCCTTCCTACTAGGGATTTGTTGGCACATAGTGGAATGGATGGTCCTACACATTGTGTTCTGTGTAACAATACCCAAGAATCGATACCCATCTTTTTAAAGAATGCCCTTTTTCTGTTGGCATATGGAATAGAGTTGGTGTTGGGAGACCTGGTGCTACTTTTGATCTTTGGATTAGGCATATTGTCTCGGATAAGTCTGCTTATAATGTGTATAAAATTCCAAGAGGCCTTTTGGTAACCCATATTCTTTGGGAAATTGGAAAGCTAGAAATAATGTCATCTTTAATGGTTCTAGTCCAGATATGCCTATTGCCCCTATTTTACAGGTTTCTTGGAGACCTCTTGACCCTAATTGGTTTAAACTAAATACAGATGGTTCTTCCTTGGGGAACCCGAGGCTGGGGCTGGGACTGCAATCCGTGACCATAAAGGAATTTGGATGAGAGGTTCCATTAGGCACTTAGGAATCTGTTCTAATTTCTTAGCGAAATTCTTGGCTCTTAGGGATGGCTTGCAACTGGCTATTTCTCTAAATATTAGGAAGTTAGTTATTGAGATGGATTCCACTGCTGTGATCTCTACTCTAAATAGTTGTTCTGATAATTTGTTTGTTCAACCAATTCTCAATGATTGCAGGTCACTTATATCTGAGCTGGAGGCTGTTAAGATCCAGCATGTGTTTAAGGAGGGTAATAGAGTCGCTGATGGGTTGGCTAAGTTGGCAAGCTCTTCAAGCTGCAATTTTGTGGAAGACTCCTTTTCTATTTTGTTTTCTCCTCCTGTTTGTATTAAAGACTGCATTTGTACTCTAGAACACTTTCTATTTAATGAAGCTTAGTTCGTTTTCTGACGAAAAAAAAAGATATATGTAAATAAAATTTCCATTGACCATTTTGTGTGGTGGTAGAGTGTTAGACTCTTAGTTCCAATATTAGAATTCTATCCCTAGCAGCTCAAGTAAAAAAAAGTGTTAATAAATATTGCATATATTTCTTATATCTTCTGAATTACAACGACCCGTAGCGAAGTGCGGGCATCTCCTCTTGTGGTAACAAAATATCTTAGAGCCTCGCACATCTGCCATCGGACATTTGACCTGGTGGTAGAGTGATGAACTCTTAGTTCTAGTGACTAGGTTTCGAAACCTAGCTATCTCAAATACCAAAAAAAAAGTCTCTTACATGCTATAATTATAGGATTTACTAGGTATAATCTCGTGCGATGCGTGGGTCATGTGAGTGGTTAACTTGGTGTTTATAATATCCGGTTTTCTAAGAGTCTTAAATCCCAATTCAACTGTTAAATCGGGAACTGATTTTTATATATATTGTGTTAATAATATATAATTTGAATGTACCGTTTTAGTAATATATAATATAATATCATATCATATCATATTAATAATTAATTTTATCTATAGAATGTAGTCATATAGAAATTATATAATAAGTAATTTGGGTCATTTATTATTAGTTTAATTTTATATAGATTATATAATAAAAAACCCTTTAATTTAATTTAATTTGATTTAATTAATTGAATTAATTAATGATGATTGGTTAGACTCGATCGGTATTACCCGTGAGTAAAGCCTCCAGCCAGGGGTGTGTGCGATTGCGGAGTATGAGAAGATACTATTGTAAGTGAAGAGGATAATAGGAATATGAAGGAATTGCACAATAAATAAACTTTATTGTGTACTTATGGTTAAATTGTTGTAACTATATTCAGTATTTAAATAATGGGCTTCAACTTGTGGACAATGAGCCATTAACTCATGTTTTATACAAATTCCAACGGGTACTAACAATTAATTTTGTTAAAGACCCAATTGATAATCATCCTAAATTTGATTTAATGCACAAATAAAAAATTAACTCATTTGTGCCAAGTTTCCAACATATGGATACAATGAATTGAATAATTATAATAAATAAAAAATTAACCTCTCCATATAATTTGGCACTCTCAATATTAACTCCCCAAAAGAGTCAAGTTTTCATACTTTTTATAGCCAAAATAACAGAGCTATTCATATGCTCTTGAACATAAATAAGGAATCCTGATCTTTAATAATTTTATCATCATTTAATTATTTTCGCAAGGGATCATTCAAATTCAATGTAAGAACATTTTACTTCTTAAAAATGCTGGAAAACTAACAAAAATATTAAAATATCAAGATAAATATTTATCAATTTTTTCAATTATTACATTCACACAAAAAAAATTTTAAAAATATTTTACCTCAAAAAAAATTTTAAAAAATATTATCCCTAAGAGGAAAAAAAATGGAAGGACTTGGTTTTTATCTAGCTTTCAGCGGTGCTATTTTTCTTCACTCATTACACCCATGTAACATGGATTTAGTTGAAGATTCAAAACTCAACCTTAAGATCCAATAAATAATTTGATTGTTGATTTGAAGATCAACAACTATGCCCATTCATTATATACGAAAATCTTCATCTTGTTTAGAGAGAGAGAGAGAGAGAACTCCAATGTGGACTGATACACAAAAAGTTACAACAAATATGCAAGAGAGAGAGAGAGAACTCCAATGTGGACTGATACACAAAAAGTTACAACAAATATGCAATTCCGATTATACTCTAAATGAATCATGGCAAAATTTAAAAAAAAAAAGCTCTAAATGAATTATATAATTATAATTGATCAGGTTTGTGCATTGTTAAAAATTTTGTTTTGCTACAATTTTATTATAAAAACTTGTTCCATATATGTGGCGAGAATATAGCATTGAATCCCAATAAAAGATGTTAGTAAGCACACCAAAAAAGAGCCATATAGATTTTATCTAAAACCAAAACACATAAAAAAGGTAGCATTCTAATTAACTTATCCTAGAGCTAGCTAGCTATAATTCATCCCAAAGTTAGTAGCTAGGTCTAAATTAAAGAGTAGTACTATCTAAAGTCTAAACTGCATTTTTTTTCTAATCAAAGTTCAAAGTGACTGAGAGTAAATTTAAAATGATCTTATATATTGAAATTACAATAAAAAAAATCAAGCAATTTATGTTAAACCATAAATCAAGAAATCTAAGAATACAATGAAATTACTTGTGAAGTAAAAGATCAATAGTGCTTTCACTTTAAAACAATTGACATGATTGAATTTCCAATATTAAAAAAAATGGAAACAATTAACAAACCTATGAAAGAAAGAAAAAAAAAAGAATGGAAAGGGGAGGGTGGGGAGATGAAGTGAAAAGAACAAAAACACATTTACCTGATTGTTGTAATATGATAAGTGAAATAATTCTATGTAAAACTTTGAAGAAATTTTTGAAATGAAAATTAATCAACTGTAGAATCCTCTCCACAATTTTGTAGTTTGTGATGATAAGGTTGGGATGAAACCCTATTTATCTTCAACTTCTAACTTAACAGATGATTAATCCATTAAATTTTATTGATTGAGAAAATTAATCTCCTAATGAGAATTTAAAGCAAAATAGTAGTGGGAGCTGGACAACAGTTTTGAATTGGAAGTAAGGTAACCAAAAAAATAAATAAATATTAATTGTCTCATTAGCATTCAATTACTTGGAACGGTTAGAATATTAGCCATTAGAATTAGAATTAAAAGGAGAGTAAAACCAAAATTATGTATGGCTAACGTTATAACAATTAATATGTATATACTATGTATTGAAATAGTAACATGTATTCTAAAGAATTATTATTTCTTACTAAAATAATTCATTTATGGTTCCATTAACTCCTCAAAGGGAGTCAAGAATACATACATACATATATGTATTCTAAAGAATTATTATTTCTTACTAAAATAATTCATTAATGGTTCCATTAACTCCCCAAAGGGAGTCAAGAATACATACATAGATACATATATATATATATATATATATATATATTATGATACACTGTACACTATCAATGGAGTTTAGCAGACTACACATGCGGGGATAAAGGGTTGACCTGTGTCCTTTAGGAAATTGTTTTGAATTTAAAAACAAAATTAATTTTGAAAATGGGTATTTATCAACTCCTCACCTTCATTTGTGGAGTCCAAAATTTACACCGTCAGTATATCAAATAATTATTCATAATTATATAATTATAATAGTGTGCCGTGGGAATAACCATGATTGAGGAAAAGAAAAAATAAGATACTGTGAGAATTTTATTACTACTATAGATATAGTATAGATAGATAGATATAGAAATGATTACAACTTTTGCTGAGTTATGAGATGTTGGCGAAATACAAATAAGGTGGGGAACCTCCTATTTACTTGATAATAATTAAAAACAAGTTGATCAGCCCGTGCTGGCGCTACAGCCTACGGGCGTTCTTTTTTTTAGAATTGTTATTTATCATCATGCATATATTAAAAGATTTTCACCGTAAATTTAAAATGAAGACAGTGCATTGACGTGTTTAAACTCCAAACTAATTTCTATAGTTGTTTATACCTCAATTTACAATTGAGGGTAAATTGTTCTTTGCATGTATTAGATCAAGATGAGTGGTCAGGATTTGATCAAAAATCCTGATAGGACTTAGTCTCCATACCACCCTGATTAAGGAAAAATCTTGCAGTTAATGAAAAAAGGCAAAAATTAATAACTAAATTAATTAATAATAATTATCTTAGGATAATTATCATTAATTACTCCCTATGTGTCGCCCCTACCTATAGGGATGTGGTACAGCAAGTCTCAAGGGTGCAGCTTCCTTAGATACAGCAACCTGATACCTCAGGTAGAGAGTAAGGAAGGGAGTTGTATACTACCTGACCATGCAGGTGCGAGATATATCATGGGATAAAATAATCTAAGTCTTTCCCATACCCAGGGAAGGCCGCCCTATGCCTATCACAGTCATAGGATGCAGTCTCCTCACCTCTTGCACTGAGGAGGCAGAGAGTAAGAGAGTAATAGCAGGAGAAGCACTTACTGAACTAAGGGAGGTGTGAGATATTATCACTCACCACCCTTATACATGACCACCCTAGTACAGTGGTCAAGCCGTCCCTACTAGCAGTACTCCCCAGAGAGACAAACTTGCATTTTGTTCATTTAAGGACAAAAGGGCAGGATCAAAGGAGAAGTACTACCTAGGGGGATGCGGCTCCATGAAGGGGTTTTACCATGATGTTCCTTGATACACATAGGTCATTTAGGTGAAATTTCATCTCAAACAGACTTAGCATGAAAAACTTGTGCTAGTTTTTCAGTTAAGGACAGTTTGAGGAGACAAACCAACTTCTCTATGTTAGAGAGTTCGGTTTCACTTGAATTTTTTCCCATAGCCTTATGGTGATAATCTAAGTATACTGGTGGAAAATCAGCTTCGTTGGACTTAGTATGAAAAACTTATGCTAGTTTTTCATTTAAGGACAACTCAGGGGTGGAAACCTAGTTCACCATCAAGGGGAGCTCGGTTTTACTTATAATTTTTTTCCATAGTCTTATGTGGATCTTCTAAGACCCTTGGCAAAATTTCAGCTCATTCAGACTTAGAATGAAAAACTTATGCTAGTTTTTCATTTAAGGACAGTTTGAGGTGAGAAGCTCGGTTCACTATGAAGAAAAGCTCAGAATAAGACAAGATTTTAACCATGGTCTATGGCTGATATAAAAAACCTACTGGTGAAGTTTGAGCTTGATCTAAGGTCGTTTGAGACTTTTACACCTTCTTCAGTAAAGGAGAAAGTGGCTTTATCACCCTGGTATGGCCATAGCTCTCAGTAAAAGGGTATTTTCGTCCTTGGAAGGCCTAAATATGGCTAAGTATAGAGGATTTCGTGGCCTAGGTGATATCTCTCATGCTCCATGGTCACCTCTCAGCCGATTTAGTAGTTTCAGCTCAATGGAGGCAACAGGGACTATACCTGATACAGCAGATGCAGCCTATCACCTCATACTACCTGGTACCTCATACTACCTAGGTACTATGGGGAGGGAGTCGACTACAGCTATGAGGGACTCCTCACACCCTTCTCCTCACCTTCTTATCACCTGTTGCAGCATCTAGAAGGAGAAGGAAGCTCCACTGCAACTTCCTGGAAGTTTCCTCCGACCAATCAGAAGAGTTCGCCTTCCTCAGTAAGTAAATTACTTCCTCAGCAAGTAGAAGCCCGCCAGTTTCAAGGCCCAGGCCGCCCCCTATATAAAGGAATCATTCCAAGTTTCAGAAATCAAGTCTTGCACTTCACACTTCCTCCGGGAATAAACTTCAAGTTCCGGCTTATTTTCTCTGGCCCAGCGCCTTTTTATTCATGTTCATCACGAGTTCTTACTCGTTCTTTACTTTTTTCTTGTTCAATCTCGTCCAAGGACATTAAAACACAAATCTCTTGTTTATTTTAGAGAAGACGGTAATTGAACTGTCCTTCTCCCCCCTATTTATCACTTTTGGAAGTGAATCTAGTGGATCGATGATTTAAATGCTTCGGTGTGACTTTGATCCAGTCCCCACAAATCGCTCTGATCTCTTTTACTTTTTTCAACCTAGTTTCTTTGTCAATTTCAGCAAATTGACTGGCACGCCCTCATGCTGTCATTAAGTAGTTTTCGTAGAAACTCTATCAAGAGATTTTTGGCGCAACAATAGTAAATGAATTTAGAGTTTAAACTTTAAACTTTAAGTTTAGACTATGGAGGCTTCTCTATCGGATAATTTCTTGAATGGACACAGTGCTTTGACGTGTTTATTGGGATTGTTCTATTTCCTTTTTTAAGATACAGTTTTTTGTAAAAATAATCAACGGGGAAAAAAAACCAAAGTCAATAAATGCAGCACTTGGAAGCGGGCAATCAACTAAATCTGGTTCAAGAAATCTTGTAATTACCAAAAGTTAAGGGGAAGAAAGGAAATAAAGGAATATCTGACATGGAACTTTTAGAGTCATTTGTCAATTGAGAAATGACGTAAAAGTTTAGATATTTAATCCCCTCAAGAATAAAAAGTTAGGACATTTAAGTAATCTGCCAAGTAGGTAAAGACAAAAAAGATTACTTCTCCAGCTCATCATTAATCCTAGGGTAGGGATCTTTTAGTAATTCCACCCAGCTCATCATTAATTCGGGGTAGGGATCTTTTAGTAATTCCACGTACTACTCTATTAAAGTCAATTGAGAAATGACCAAAAAGTCTAGTTATTTAATCACCTCTAGAATCAAAAGTTCGAGCATTTAAGTAATCGGTCAAGTGGGAAAAGACGAAAAAAATTAATTCTCTCGCTCCTCATTAATCCGAGGTAGGGATCTTTTAGTAATATCCATATGTTTATTCAAATAATATGTAATAAGTATATATATATATATATATATATATATATAAAGTATCCAAATATATTATTTAATAATTTCATTTTTTCGCTCATTAACATAATATTAACATAATATATTGAAATGGGTTATTTGGAGGAGATAGCACTTTCCTACTGAAATCACATCTTGTCCATCCCAAGATTTGAATTCAAGACATTCTGAAGTTCAAAGTTTTAACCACTATGATGTTTCTATATAATAATTCCATAGTGATATATCTTTCATAATATTAATTTATAAATTAATAATATTTTAAAGATTTATCTTTAATTTTTATTCTGATACAATTTTAGTCACACGTTTCACATATTTGATGCTGATTACCATTGGGTGTTGGGGACGGATTTCTGACTGGTAGAGGATCGTCTTTCAGGCTTCGACGGGCCAGACTTAAATCGGCTAAACTTCCTGTCATCACATAAAACAAGAATGCCTTTTACGATCCAATGAAAGTATCATCACCAAATTTTCTGTCCTAGCTGCTAACACAATTTTTTTTTACATAATATGTATCACAAATTTAAGAGAGTTACATTTGTGATATAAAAACACCCAAAATTTGATTACCTGCAATAGCTAAAAACTGAGGAATTTTCGCATCGGCAACTGAAGGCCCTGAATTCATTGATAATGCTGCATGGGCTAGGAGCAGAAAATAAAGAGCGATAGTCTTGCAGAACCTGACCATATTCTTGGCTCTTTGATTCTTACTAAAAATATATGTTTTAATCAATTAATATTCATCAAACTCATATCTATATAGTAAACATTTTCTCGTCTCATGACCAGAAAAGGAAGTGTTCAAAGATCAGAATTGTCCACACGTACATTTTCCGCCACACTCTTGCATAAATGACTTTTTCCAGTCTATATATGCATGCATATTTTCTAGTTTTAGAAGCCCAAGTTGTCATCTACCCAACCACGAAAAATAAAAATGATGCATAATTAATGATGAATTAAGAGATATTTATATATCTCTAGCCAAAAAAAAAAAAAAGAATAAACAGATATCTTGAATGCAAATATTGAATCATATAGTACTATCATATTAGAGATGTTAATAGATATATATTATGGTGTTATTAAATTTTCATAGAAAAAAAATTCACGTAAACTATTACATTTTCCTTTTCTTTTAGTAATTTTTACGAGCCGGTGACCACATTGAATCTCGACTACACGACGTTGGACCCATATAGCAGGAAAATGTGACCTTTTTTGAATCTATATGGCACACTAAAATCACAATATATTTAAATTAAATATGTTGAGAGGTTGGAGAAGTCACGTAAAGACATGAGTTTGAATCTTGCTATTTCCTTCCTTTTCTTCTTTGTAAACCCAAAAGAAAAAAAACATCTTCACCATAAAAATGACTTAATTTTTGCATGTAGCGCTGAGGGGCAAAGAAAATTTAATTAACAGATAGGTATGCTTTTCCATATATAATTACAACGGCGGAATAGTCCTATTAAGTCACTTTGTAAGTATTGTGCCAGAAAAAAAGTCGCTTTGTAAGTAAAAGAATTACAAAGTGTGGATTACATCCCCATTCATGTATTAATGTTTTATTCAGGCATGCAGCAATGCTTATAAAGGAGATATTACGAAGCCATCCCGAATATTTCCTTTTCTTTTTTAGGTCGATAATCAAATATCAAATTTCTATATATATTGCTTATAAGTCATCATTAGGGGTGTAATCGGGTCGAGCCGAATTTAATAATTGGAACGGTTAGAATATTAGCCGAGTAATGGGTGGAGGATACTTCCCCAGATCACTCCGACGAGCCAAACTTTGAACCAATAAATTTTCTGTCGTTACCAGTTTCAGTTTCATAAGATATGAGAATATATTGTACTATCCAAATCAAATGAAGTACTAAATTAAGATAAAATTATTAAGAAGGTTTAGTTAAAGAGTTGCACCTCGGATGGTTGCGAAATCATGAATTCTTGCTTCTGCTGCCAGAGGAATATAGAAAGTCGTGGTTAAGGCTAAATATGCTAAAAGCAAAGTGTGGATACCAACGTTGAAACCGGCTTTTCCCATATCCTTGAAGATCTCTGAGCTTATCTTTGCTAATACAAGTCCCTTTTTAAGTGTTACATTACATGCATTGCGAAACTTATGACCATTTTTATATAATGAAGTAATTATTGAAGGCTACTACGAATCGAACCCTAGTTATTATTAGAATTAAGAGTCCAATACTCTAACATAAGATCCAATGTCTAATGCATATAATCTCTTTGTGAATATTTAGTGATAGAAACCGGTCCATAATATAATCTTTAAAGAAATTGAATTGTCAAAGTCTACTAACTGAATTTTCATTCTAGAAATGAAGACTATGCACGAGAGCTAAATTTTCTTGATTGTAGCTTTCTTAGCACTTGCAGCTCATTTTGATGACTAGAGTACTGTGACAACTACTGATATATAAAGGTGATGGACTTTTTGTGCTTGTTTGTAAGGTTTACGTGTTTTATTAATTACATATATATATATATATATATATATATATATATATTGCTATTTTAGTCGGACTTTTTACCTCTCTATAAATAGAAAGAATAATGAGAAGAAGACGTGACGATTAATGTTAAAATGAAAAAGATAAAAAAAATTCCAAACAGTACGACTTCTCCAAGAAAAGATTGCCCCATTTTTAATTTCTTAATTTATACCATACTTTCTGATTGAAAACTGTTGCGTCAAAAATCTCTTGGAAGAGTTTATGCGAAAACTACTTAATGACAGTATGAGGGCGTGCCAGTCAATTTGCTGAAATTGACAAAGAGAGCGTAAATAACTAGATCTGGTGCAAACGCAGCAGATTAAAAACATCAGAGCGATTTGTGGATTCTGGATCAAAGTCACACCGAAACATTTAAATCATTGATCCACTAGATTGACTTCCTAAATGAGATAACAAGAAACAAGGGGGGAAAAGGACAATTTGATTGCCGTCTTTTCTAAAATAAACGAGAGATTTGTGTTTTAACGTCAGTAGATGAGATTGAACAAATGAAATTTGAAGAATGAGTAAGAACTCGTGATGAACAAGAGTAAAAAGGCGCGGAGCCAGAGAGAAAATAAGCACGGAGCTTAGTTTTTTGCCGGAGCAAGTTGTGAAGTACAGGACTTGATTTGAAACTCTGTAACTGGTTCCTTTATATAGGGGGCGGCATGGGCCTAGAAATCTGGTGGGCTTTACTTGCTGAGGAAGTCGAACTCTTCTGATTGGTAGGAGGAAACTTCCAAGAAGTTGCACTGAAACTTCCCTCTCCTTCTGGTTGCTGCAGCAGGTGATAGGAGGGTGAGGAGAGGAGGATGAGGCGTCCCTCATGGTGATAGGCGACTCCCTCCTCATGGTACCTAGGTACCATGAGGTACTAGGTAGCATGAGGTGCTGGATTACATCTGTTGTATCAGGTGTAGACTCTGTTGCCTCCTATGAGCTGATATCACTTGATTGGCTGAAAGGTGACCCTGGGTCATGGAACTAAGTACCTTGACCATGAAATCACTCATACTTAGTCATATCTAGCTCTTCAAATCATGAAAATATCTCTTAATTAAGAACTATGGCTAAACCGGGGTGATAAAGTCACTTTGTCCTTAACTGAAGAAGCTGTAAAAGTTACAAACGAGCTTGGATCGAGCCCAAACTTTACCAGTAGGGTTTGTATACCAGCCATAGACCATGGTTAAAATCTTGGCTTGGTCCAAGCCTTCCTTCATAGTAAACTGAACCTCTTACCTCAAACTATCCTTAAATGAAAAACTAGCATAAGTTTTTCATTCTATGTCTAAATGAGTTGAAATTTTGCCAAGGGACTTAGAATATCCACATAAGACTATGGGAAAAATTCTAAGTAAAACAGAGCTCCCCTTGATGGTGAACTAGGTTTCTCTCCATGAGTTGTCCTTAAATGAAAAACTAGCATAAGTTTTTCATTCTAAGTCCAACGAAGCTGATTTTCCATCAGTAGACTTAGATTATCCTCATAAAGCTATGGGAAAAATTCTA
Source organism: Corchorus capsularis (assembly GCA_001974805.1). Classification (NCBI taxonomy): domain Eukaryota; kingdom Viridiplantae; phylum Streptophyta; class Magnoliopsida; order Malvales; family Malvaceae; genus Corchorus; species Corchorus capsularis. Next base: position 23,263 of record AWWV01008825.1, read on the forward strand.
AGTAAAACCGAACTCTCTAGCATAGAGAAGTTGGTTTGACACCCCAAATTGTCCTTAACTGAAAAACTTGCATAAGTTTTTCATACGAAGTCTGTTTGAGATGAAATTTCACCAGGATGACCTACATGTATCAAGGAACTTCATGGTAAAACCTATTTTTGAAGCCGCACCCCCTAGCTAGCTCAATTGGTTTGACCTCGCCTTTTTGTCCTTAACTGAACAAAATGCAAGTTTACCTCCCGGGGGAGTACTACTAGCTGGTTCGGCTTGACCACTATACCAGGGTGGTCATGTATGAGGGTGGTGAGTGATAATACCTCACACCTCCCTTAGTTCAGTGAGTGTTTCTCTTGCTGATACTCTCTTACTCCCTGCCTCCTCAGTGCAAGGGGTGAGGAGGCTACTTCCTATTGACTAAGGCGGCCTTCCCTAGGTATGGGAAAGACATAGATTATTTTATTCCATGATATATCTCCCACCTACATGGTCAGGTAGCATACAACTCCCTTCCTTACTCTCTGCCTGAGTTATCAGGCTGTTGTATCTAAGGAAGCTGCACCCTTGAGGCATGCTACACCACAACCCATAGGTAGGGGCGGCATAGAGGGAGTAATTAATAATAATTATTTTTGTATTCCAAAAATAATTATTATTAATTAATTTTGGCCTTAATTTAATTAATTGCAAGATTTTCCTAATTCTGACAGAATCAGGGTAGGTATTGCAGAAACTAAGTTTCATCAGGATTTCTGATTAAATCCTGACCACACATCTTAATCTACTTTATGCAAAGACCAATTTACCCTCAATTGTAAATTGAGGTATAAACAATGCCCCCCCAAGCTTAAGTCCTTGATTTAAGAGGATTTGAGCTTGTATATAAGGAAATTGGTCTTGGGCCAAAGTGTTCCTCTTATTTTCCTCCAAACCGTCGACCCTAGCCTTTGGAACCCTCTTGGCCGAAAATTTCAGCCTCTTTTCAAGCTCCAATGGCTTCCAAGGATCAAGGCAAAAATCCTCCACCAATGCCTCCTTCCATGCCTAACAACTCGAGCCGCAGCTCCTTGTTCATGGAGGCTTCTCAATCATTGGCAAGGGCTAAGCAATTTGGATCAAATTCACATGATGGAGGGTCCAATTCGGCACAACCAAGGCCAAGGATCAACTCCATGGTGATTGATCCAAAATCGGCACATCAACAAGGTAATTACTTCATGAAATTTCAATTTTTGAACTTTAATTCAATAATTTTCCTTCCATGCCGTAAACCCTAGCTTTGGTGCTTGTATGTGTCGACTTTGATGGTGGATTTTAGGCAATGTAGCTGCTGGAAAATAAGTAATTAACTTGATTTAGTAATCAAATTAATTAGGTTAAGAAATTGGCAAAAAATCCTAGCTAAAACCATACCAGTTTCGGCCTTAGGCTTAATTTTTGCCATAGATCTTTAGCTTAACATGTTGCTGCATAATTTCATGAAGAAACAAGCTTGAAACATGCTAATTATGTCGACATATAGGCTGTTGGAGTCAACATTAGGGTTTCCTAACCCTAATTGGACAATTCGGCCTTAATTGGCCAAATTGCAAAGTTCAATTCGGCCTAGGATTGGGATTTAGCCGAAATTGACTAGGATTAAGATTTTCCTCATGAAATTAGGTTAGAATTAGATGAATAATAAACCTAATTGGACAAGGAAACAAAACCCTAGCATGCCACGGCCTTGTTTGCAAAATTTAGCAAAACTTTAGGTGGTATGCGATTTAACCCCTAGGGTTTATGTAATTTTTGTAATTTTCGGCCTATTTGGTTAAATTGGCCAAAAATTCATGAGGTATAAGGGTATAAGTCATAAAATTAGGTCATATCACATGAACATAAACCAAATTTGATGAATCAAGCAAACCCTAATGTGCTGAGCCTTTAATTGCAAAAATTGCAAATTTGGCGGCAATTTAGCTAGCTTGATGAATTGGGGTTTTTGTGATTTAGGCAAACTTAGTTAATTAAGCCAAAAATCAGGGGGTTTAGTGAGTTAATTAGGTCATGAAGATAACCTAATTTTGAGAATTCCAAAGCCCTAGCACACCGCGGCCCCAAATTGCAAAAATTGCAATTTCTGCGGTTTGCAAGTGTACCCCTAGGGTTGGAACTTTCCTAATTTTGTTATTTTGACTTAATTGATGAACTTAGTCAAAAATTAACATTAGGTTTAGGCTAAATTTCAAAGATTTGAAACTTAATTTTTGGTTGTAAACCTAAACCCTAGCATGCCATGTCCTTAATTGCAAAAATTGCAATTTGGACGGCATGCTTTCGGCCTTTAGGCCAAAAATTAACTTAATTTTCCAAAAATTATTAGCATAATTAATATTTGGCATCAATAATTAGTATTTTTGCCAAAAATAAAAAATTATGAAATAATTTTAGGTGGTAAAAATTTAATTTTCTCCAACTTATTAACAAAAATTGTGTTAATAACTTTGTTAATTTTTGGTTTTGTAGGAAATCCCGTTGCAGAAATTCCTTCCAACTTTGAACTTGAGCTAGCTATTGGAGACATTGATATCTTCCTTGGGAATGCCAAACAAGCTGCTATGAAAAAGGATGCTGACACCATACAGAGGGCTATTGACATCTTATGTGCTTCCCCCAGGGTTGAACCTCATATTGTTCAATTCTGGCGTGATTTTCCTATCCTCTTCAAGGTGTTCGCTGCTGAGTACAATCTTACTTCCACAGCCTTGGATCATCTTCATCTAGCAAGGGCTGACTATCTCACATGCCTTGGAGGGCTTGAACTTGAAATAGTGAAATTTCATGAAATAGCCGCTCCTACTAAGGATGAGAGGGACCTCATGGCCTTGCTAGAGGAGCTTAAGTCTCAGGTTGTGGCTGTTGAGAATGCACTTGCCTCCTTAAAAGCAAATAGGGAGCAAGCGGTCATAGAGAAGAGTAAGCAGCTTGAGGAAGTCGCTGGCACCTTGGATGAGTTCCATAAAACCAATGAGGAATTGGGTGCGAAGTACTACCAACTGAATCAGTTGACTAGCATCTTCCAGTCTTGGAAGGCCAAGCTTCCCAATTACTTCAGTGTTTATAATGGAGATGACCCCTTCTACAACGTGGAGGATGAGATAGCCGAGGTGTCTGATGATGAGGAGTAGTACCCTTAATCCTAGGTCTAGGACTTTATCCTTTCCATGTTTGCTTTCCTCAAGTATTTTTATGACTTTAAGATTTTGTTTCGTTTCAATTTCCAAACAATTTATATTTTGTTTTGAATTGGTGGCAAGGGATTTTAGCCAACTTTTAATTTAATGGTCTTTATTTATCTTAGCCATCTAACTTAAACAAAATCCTTGTCAATTTCAATCTCATGGCCTTATGATAAAACCATCAAGATTTAAAATACTTAGGATCTTATTTGAAGCTAAAATTGCCAAAATACTTAGGCAAATTTTCGGCAGTATAGCCCAAAAATCCTTAGGAAATTCGGCCCTCCCTATTTGACTAAGGCCAGATTTTGAAAAGAAGCAAACTCCACAACACTTAAACGAATTTCAGTGATGGAATTTCTCCTTTTAAACTAGTAATTTCGTCATTTATAGTATTTAGTGGCAAAAATTTTCAAAATTCTTATTACTTCATAAGTGATAAAAACATTTGATTTTATTTTAAAACCGCGGAAGCGCAATTGGGGCGGCTAAGTCCACGAAGCGTATGAGTTTGTACTACACTTCAGTGAAGCAAGTGGTCGTGAATTGAGTCATAGCCACTTCATCTGGTTCCTCCTTGTCGCAACGTCCGGGTCCGGGGTGGTCCGAACCCTATTGTTTAACGACCTAAAAGAAAGACTACGGAGTCGCCACTAATCTTTTTTTGCCTAGGTGTGATTAGCCACCTACCAAATTATTAAGTCTAATATTCACCTATGCTCGGCAAAGGTAACACTAAACCTAATAAGGTCTACTTAACCAGAGATTCTATGGTCCGGGAGTCGGGTACGCGTGGGGAAGGATTAGCACCCCCACAACGCCCGTCAAAAGACGGCACTGACTAGTTTAGAACTACTGTGGGTTTCTATTATTGGTTGTCCCTATTCTTAAGTACCTTCATGCCATTGGAATCTTTTATTAATCTTTGAAAGAAAATAAACAAGCAAAAATGGATTTTGGATTTTGAAATATAGGAATGTTGGGAACTTTCCCGTTTATTGTTTGTTCTCTTTTTGGCCTCCTAATGATGAGGATTTTCTTTAAAACTTACCGTTAAAACGACTCTATTTGAAAAAATGATGTTTGAATGTTTTGAAAAGACTTAAATTGAACACTTTGAAAGCTTGATGGGAACTTTCCCAATTTGAAAAGACCTAAATTGAATACTTTGAAATCTTGAAATGAAATTTTGTTTTGAATTTTGAGTTTTTTTTTTTTGGATTTTTGAAAACCTTTTATTTAATTTTGAAAGACTCATTTTTTTCTTTTTTAATTTTTATCTTGGAAAACTAAAAGAGAACAATTATCAAGTACAAACTCTTTTTAATTTTGAAGAAAATGGTTTTATTCTATTTTCTTTTTCGATTTTCCCTTTTTTTGGATTTTCTTTAACTATTAATTGAAAATTACTAAGTCTGACCCTAGATGCATGAATGCAAATGATGCATAAAATTCCAATTTGATTTTAATTTACCCATCAGTTATACGAGGAACACCTTTGGCCGCCTCCCAATAAATGGTAAACGACCTCCGGAAATTTCCAAGCCTCCGGGAGAAGGCGAGCAAACTCAGACACGCATGAATGAGCCACCCGCCTTTCCCATCACAGGATCACTTGAATTTGAATCTCATGAGCATGGCAATAACAACATAAATATGGAATTTAAATATGAATGCAAGATGCTTAGCTAATACTTTTCACTTCATTTTTGATTTTTTTCATTTCGATTTTACTAGATTATTGAAATTAATCTACTACTTTAAATTAATCTTCCTAATTATTAAACTAAATTATTACTAAATTAATTAAAGTTAAACCTTAAATTAGAAACTAGATCCAAAGTGTAACTAAGCTACCCAAACATAAATTCAAATGCATGGATAAAACCTAAATCATAGATAAGGACCCAAATAGTAAAAATTAAATCTGACCCACCTAACAAACATGCAAGCCCAAATGTGATAAATTGAGAAAGACCCAAATGAGATCAGAATTGATACCCAACTGAAATTGGGCCTGGCGGGTTGGACTATCGGGTTGAAATCCGGGTCGGGTCGAGTGGTACTATATAAACCATCTTTCATCCTCCTCCTTCAAATTTAGAAACCCTAGCCGCCTAAGTCTCCTCACCTGAAATCGCCTCCTCTGCCCGAACTACCACGAGCCGCCACGCTTCGCCGTGTCGGAGTTTCGCCGGAGCACGGACAGGGCTCAAAATTTCCAGGTTGCCTCTTCTCTTTGCTCCAATACCGAATCCGAGCTTAGATTCCTCAAAAGCTAGCCGGAAATGGTCGAATCAAAGCTTGGCAGCCCTTACTCTATCATCGCCGATCTCCCTATCTAGTCGTTGGACTGACCTCAAAAGTCAGGTATGTGCTTCCTCTCTCCCTTTTCTCTCCCTTTTACCGAAGGATTTGTCTAAATAAACTACTAAACCTAGACCCGAAACCCAAACCGCCGCCCTTTATTGTTGTTTGTTGTTTTTTTTTTTTTTTGTGATGTTAACTAAAAGAATAAAAATGGATTCTTGGTGATGGAAAGTAAGAAAATCAAACTATTTTTTGGTTTCTATATTACTAAAAAAAGGGGTAAAAATGATTTCTTTTCGGTTTTCTGGTTGTGTGTTTCTTCTCATCTTGACAAGATAGAAAACTAGAGAGGAAAATTTTTAAGTTTAAGAAAAAAAAAAGCTACTATCAGAAAAAAAAGTCGAACCAACTCTCTGCTAGGGTTTTTTTTGAAAAAAAACTCCTCTTTGAAAACTGTCCTCCTTCAAAACCGCCCTGCTCTCTTTTTAACCTCCTTCCCAAAATAAGAGGAAGCTTCCTCATTCCTTTTCTTGTTTCCCACTTCTAACCTTTTTTGTTGTTTTCTGCAGGTAAAATCGTTCCTTCAAGCGTGTGAAGGAATGAGCCAAGCTGACTTCCTTTATTTTGTCTTTTTTTGTAATTTTTGTTTCCTCTCACGTGCTTCTCCTTCTTTGCAGGTGATATTTGTTGCTGAGTTGGCGATTGCAACCAAGGACAATTGTGCAGGTGAATTCTTCTCCCTTCTTTGTCTTATTATTTCCCTGAGATTAAATTGAGTGCGTTGTGTTTTGCCATTGCTCTTTACTGTATGATTGTCCCTGAATCGCCATGATCTTAACTGTTTGGTATTGTGCCTCGAACTCATTGACTTGGCCTTGCATGCTTGCTGCATTGTCACCTTTGCTTTGCTTGATTCTGTTTTTGTCTTGCTTATGAGTGTGCTTTTATCATCCCTGCCTATAGGAGTCTGATCTTTTGCTATTTTCATGATGAATTCTTGCTGGAAAATGTGATGGTACCTAAGATATCTGTTATTGAACTAATTGTGTACTTTGAGTGCTGCAATTAAAATGCAATGCAGTGTGTGAATGTGAGAGTGCATATGTGTGTGATGAGTGCTCTGAAAATGCTTAAAGGATGATTGAAATGCAGTGTTTTGGAGGATAGCGCCTAGTCTACTGAATGCTCTGTTTTGGCTTGTTTGTATGATCATAAGTATGTAGTGCATGGTTGGGAATGCTCTACTCCATGTGATGAATGCTTATTGAATGGATACGAAATAAAAGTGAATGCTGATGAGGAGATGCTCTACTCTCTAAGCTATGTAACTGAAACTGTGAATGTGCATGTTGAAAGTGAATGTAGCACACTAATGGAGCCTGTTTTCCATGGTGAATTTGAGCTCAGCTAAGCTTGATAAGCAAGAGGTCTATAAGTCCAATCAAAGGCACTCAAAGCAAGGCATCTGAAGAAGTACCAAGATTTCGAGGGGAAGAACAAACCAAAAATAGAAATGAGGAGTATTATGGCGTCCTATTTTATTGTAAACAAGAATTAGACTAGAAATGGAATTTTTTTTGTAATCTTCAATTTCTATCTTTGTAATATGCAAACTGCAAAAGGTATTGTAAATAAATAAATAGAACTCTTTTTGTATTTTCAAGCCCCCTCCCCTTTTTGACTTATAATTTTCCTATTATCCATTTCTATTCATGAATTACGAATGAAATCAAATTAAATGCAAAATGCCATGCAAAATGCCAGTTCAAATATGCAAATTGGAGTAATAAGCTAATTGAAATTAAAATCGGATATATATGAAGTAAAGCAAAGAGCACATATTTTTTGGAGTTTTTTTCGAATCACTAATACCATATTAATAAAAGTGCTAATTAATAAAAAAATTTTACGAATGAACTGACCTAGCAATATATCAGACCAAAGTTAACTAGGAGGAAACAATTTAATCTAAAATTGGAGGATACAGGCTCAAAAATGGGTGTCTACACTCCTCCATCTTAAACTCTGGACTTGGATCAGATTTTTCCTCCCATGCAGTTGGGTAGTACTTCTTCAGGTAACGCCCATTGATGAACTTCTTATGGGAGACCCCATCTTCATCGTCCAACCAATAGGCACCGTTTTGAAGTACTTTCTTGATACAGAATGGTCCTTCCCACTTAGGAGACCATTTTCCACGTTTCTTTGATCCGAGAGACAAGAAAGCTTTCCACACTAGTTCAGCTTCGACGAAGCATCGTCGGCGAACTTTTTTGTTGTAACACCTTTCTGCCTTCTTCTTTTGTGCTTGCAGATGATTTAGAGCTTCCAACCTTTCAGCGTCTAAGTTTTCAAGCTCAATCATCATGGCATCGTTGTAATCGTACCATTGCAAGTTGTTTTGGAATGCAACTCTGGTTGACTTAGCCAAGAGTTCCATAGGAACCATCGCATCATGGCCGTATGTTAGACTAAAAGGACTTACCCAGTACTTGAACGTTTTGACATGCGGTATGCCCAGAGGGCTTTTGGCAATACACGGTCCCATTTACCATGTTTGTCTTTTATCATCTTTTCTATGATGCCTATCATTACTTTGTTAGAAGCTTCAGCCTGTGCATAGTATGGCGTCGACTTGGTGAACTTTAGGCCGAATTTCCTTTCTAAACTCCTTGTGATCTCACCGTCAAAGTTAATACCTTGATCAGTGGTGAGAGTTTCAGGAATTCCAAAGCGATAGATGATATGTTCTTTGATGAATTTCTTGATATCATTATGAGCTATGCCATTCAAAGCCTTAGCTTCCACCCACTTAGTGAAGTAGTCTGTGGCAACTATAATAAAGCAAACTCCTCATTTAGCAGGTGGGTAGATCTTTCCAATGAGATCAATCGCCCATCCTTTAAACGGCCAAGGTTTTATTATAGAATGTAGCTCTTCTGATGGAAGTCTCCAAATAGGGCCATACTTTTGACAGGCTTGGCAACCTTTGGCAAATTCCATACAGTCTTTCATAATGGATGGCTAGTAAAAGCCATGGCGGCATACAAGCCATCTCATCTTTCTTCTAGCTTGGTGTGCACCACACAAACCTTCATGTACATCCTTGATGACAATCTTAGCCTCTTCGTCACCTAGACATCTCATTAAAGATCCGTCCAAGTCCCTTCGGTACAACTCATCAGCCAAGATGGTATAGTGCACAGCCAGAGTCCTGATTCTCCTACTAACCTTTATTGATGGTTGTCGGAGGTAATTAAGAAAGGGTTGGCGCCAATCATCAAGTCTGTGTACTAAGTTGTACACTTCAAGTACATTGTCCCTAGTAAATATTGAAGGCATACTTCTCCTTTCAATATTTATTACTTTCCTCCAGATATCATCCAGAAATGAAGCACCAGAAGCGAGCTGTGCAGCAAGGTTTGCAGCTCCATTCTGACGTCTTGGGACGTGTTCTATCCTTACATCATCAAATTTTTCTAACAACTGCACTGCCATTGCATAGTATGGTAGCAAAGATGGACTTGTGCAATTGAACTCTCGAGTAAGTTGGTTAATAACCAACAGAGAGCCTCCTTTGATGTGTATTGTGGATACTTTCATTTCTCTAAGCAATTTTAAACCAATGATGAGTGCTTCATACTCAACTTGATTGTTAGTACAATCAAAGTCTAGATGAAAAGACATCATGGTAATTTCATTATCAGGAGAAATGGTTACGATCCCAGCACCTGCTGAATTAGCGGTACTTGAACCGTCAAATTCTAGTTCCCATGGTACCAAAGACGCTTCCATGACAAAGTTTGAGTCTTCAAATTCTTCCCCCAGATCCAAGTAAGGGTGGTCGGCCAGAAAGTCTGCAATGGCTTGACCCTTGACTGCTTTCTGAGGTATGTATTTGAAGTCAAACTCAGAGAGTGCTAAGCACCACTTCCCTAGGCGGCCTCTAAGGAAGGGCCGGTGTAACATGTACTTAACCACGTCAATTTTAGCAATAATACACACATCAAAGTAAAGCGTGTAATGTCTAAGTTTTATTGCTGCGAAATAGAGTGATAAACAAACCTTTTCAATAGGACTATATCTGGTTTCTACATCAGTAAGAGTCCTACTTAAGTAATACACTGCTTGTTCCTTCCCATTACCTATACCCTGAGCCAACAAGGATCCAATAGAGGATTCAGTGGTTGAAATGTATTAGTACAAAGTTTGATTTTTCTTAGGAGGAACTAAGACAGGAGGCGAAGCTAAGTACTTCTTGATAGCCTCAAAAGCTTCTTAATGTTCATCATTCCATTGGAACTCTTCCTTATCTTTCAACTTCAACAGTGGTGAAAACACCTTGGTTTTACCAACAGTGTTGGAGATGAATCTTCGTAAAAAGTTCACTTGTCCAAGGAAACGTTGTAGCTTTTTCTTGGAGGTAGGCGGCCTTGCTTGTAGGATAGCTCTTGCCTTGTTTTGGTCTATCTCGATTCCTCGTTGATGAACCAAAAATCCAAGGAAGTTACATGCACTAACACCAAAAGCACATTTCAATGGATTCATCTTTAAGCCATGTTGCCTCATTCTTTCGAATGAACGCCTTAGATGATCAATATGGTCAAGGTGATTATGTGACTTTACCACAACATCATCTATGTATACTTCCATGAATTTGTGAATCATGTCATGGAAGATGGCATTCATTGCTCGTTGATAGGTTGCACCAGCATTTTTGAGTCCAAAGGGCATGACTACCCACTCAAATGTGCCAATGGCGCCTGGACAACGAAAAGCAGTCTTTGGAACATCCTCCTCGGCTATGTAGATCTGGTTGTAGCCACTTTGTCCATCCATGAATGATAAACTCGATGTTGGGCGGCTCCATCCACAAGTAAATTTGGAATAGGCATAGGATATTCATCTTTAGGAGTGGCTGCATTCAAGTTACGAAAGTCAACACACACCCTGATTTTACCATTCTTTTTAACTACAGGAATGATGTTTGATATCCATTCAACATACCTTGCGGTACGGATGAATCCTGCTTTAAGAAGCCTTTCAACTTCCTCTTTAACTTTAAGAACAACATCATTAGCCATTCTTCTAGGAGGTTGTTGATAGGGATGGTAACCTTTGATGATTGGGAGGCGATGCTCTACCAAATCTCGACTTAAGCCAGGCATTTCATCATAGTCCCAAGCGAAACAATCTTTATATTCTTTCAAGAGGCTATGAAGCGTGGCTTGTCTTCTTCGGCCAACAATTGACTTATGTAGGTCGGCCTAGGCTCTTCCTCAGTGCCAAGATTCGCTTCGAGTAAGGGATCTTGCACTTCAGCCTTGAGATCATCAAGTTTCATGGGAGCACGATCAAGTTCTTCCATGGTGATCTCATCTTGATCTTGATAAACCACATTAGTTGATGGGGTGGTTAAATCCTCTAAGTTTTGAAGCTTTATATCTAAGGCCAAAGCCGATAACTTTTTCAAGGTATCATTGGCCAACACAGCCTTCTCAGGTTGTGTACTCATAGAACTTCTTCTATGATGGGAACACATGGAAGCGGCTTGAGTGGAATCAAGGCATCACGCCGCACAAGGGTTTCCATTGCCTCCTTCAAGGCTTCTTGTTTGATTTCTCCAGTGGAGATGATAGGGTAGGGCCGTCCATACTTGTCCTAGCACATGAACCTAATAGGTCCAGTATTTCCATCGTAGAATCTCACATCTACAGCGTGAGACTCAACTTTGAAAGGCCTGCTGTCAGCCTTGACTATTTCAACTTCAGTACCGTTCCAAAACATCAAAAGTTGATGTAAAGATGAAGATACACACCAATTGGAGTGAATCCAATCTCTCCCAAGTAGCATGTTGTAAGTTGATGAAAAATCAACTACAAAGAATGTAGAGAGGGATGTTTTCGACCCAATGGTAAGTTCCAAGAAGTTACAGTGAAGCTTCCCACTCCTTCTGGTTGCTGCAGCAGGTGATAGGAGGGTGAGGCGTCCCTCATGGTGATAGGCGACTCACTCCTCATGGTACCTAGGTAACATGAGGTACTAAGTAGCATGAGGTGCTGGATTACATCTGCTATATCAGGTGTAGACTCTGTTGCCTCCTATGAGCTTATATCACTTGATTGGCTGTGAGGTGACCCTGGGTCATGGAACTAAGTACCTTGACCATGAAATCACTCATACTTAGCCATATCTAGCTCTTCAAATCATGAAAATATCTCTTAATTAAGAACTATGGCTAAACCGAGGTGATAAAGTCACTTTGTCCTTAACTGAAGAAGGTGTAAAAGTTACAAACGAGCTTGGATCGAACTCAAACTTTACCAGTAGGGTTTGTATACCAGCCATAGACCATGGTTAAAATCTTGGCTTGGTCTGAGCCTTCCTTCATAGTAAACTGAACCTCTTACCTCAAACTATCCTTAAATGAAAAACTACCATAAGTTTTTCATTCTAAGTCTGAATGAGTTCAAATTTTGACAAGGACTTAGAATATCCACATAAGACTATGGAAAAAATTCTAAGTAAAACGGAGCTCCCCTTGATGGTGAACTAGGTTTCTCTCCCTGAGTTGTCCTTAAATGAAAAACTAGCATAAGTTTTTCATTCTAAATCCAACGAAGCTGATTTTCCACCAGTAGACTTAGATTATCCTCATAAAGCTATGGGAAAAATTCTAAGTAAAACCGAACTCTCTAGCATAGAGAAGTTGGTTTGACACCCCAAACTGTCCTTAACTGAAAAACTTGCATAAGTTTTTCATACGAAGTCTGTTTGAGATGAAATTTCACCAGGATGACCTACATGTATCAAGGAACATCATAGTAAAACCCCTTTTTGAAGCCGCACCCCCTAGCTAGCTCAGACCTCGCCTTTTTGTCCTTAACTGAACAAAATGCAAGTTTACCTCCCGGGGTAGTACTACTAGCTGGGACGGCTTGACCACTATACCAGGGTGGTCATGTATGAGGGTGGTGAGTGATAATACCTCACACCTCCCTTAGTACAGTGAGTGTTTCTCTTGTTGATACTCTCTTACTCCCTGTCTCCTCAGTGCAAGGGGTGACGAGGCTGCTTCCTATTGACTAGGGCGGCCTTCCCTAGGTATGGGAAAGACTTAGATTATTTTATTCCATGATATATCTCCCACCTGCATAGTCAGGTAGCATACAACTCCCTTCTTTACTCTCTGCCTGAGGTATCAGGCTGTTATATCTAAGGAAGCTGCACCCTTGAGGTCTGCTACACCACAACCCATAGGTAGGGGCGGCATAGAGGGAGTAATTAATAATAATTATTCCAAAAATAATTATAATTAATTAATTTTGGCCTTAATTTAATTAATTGCAAGATTTTCCTAATTCTGACAGAATCAGGGTGGTGCAGAAATTAAGTTTCATCAGGATTTCTGATTAAATCCTGACCACACATCTTAATCTACTTTCTGCAAAGACCAATTTACCCTCAATAGTAAATGGAGGTATAAAGGAAAACCAATGGGAAAATGAATGCTACTCTATTTGACCAGATTGCAGCCTTTAATCAAAAACCAATTATCGCTTTCTGATTTTACTTTCAATCGCAAGCAAGTGATTAAATTTTCAACTTTGACAGTTGAGAATGCTTACTAGCAAAGTTTACATAACCCAAGTGGAGGAGAATGTCTACAGTCTACACTACTACATAAAAGTTACTAGCAGTTCTGGGTCCTTACAGTCTTGGCAGCAAAAGAAATAGGAGAAAGGAAAATCATATTTGAAAATAGCAAATTTAATTGTTAAAAGGATATAATTTTGCAGGAAAGTAGAAACATTACAAGAGTTTTGCTATGATTCGACAGTAATGAGATATGCAACTTTAAATCAAGTACAAACATAGGGTACAGAAAAGAAAATTAAACACCTTATAATTGCAACGATCTGAAATAAAATCTAATGGCTCTAAAACATAAAATTCAGGTTTGCATGTTTCTTGCAGGAGATGTATATCTGGTTTATATACATATATGACTTGCTTGTTAGAGTCTGAGAGTGTTATATCAGGCCCATTGAAGAAAAAATAGGCAATTTGACCTTGTAACACAAAGTATGATATCCTGGAGCTCAGAAAGGTGGAATGTGAGAAGTAACCTGATGATAATATGGTCTGTGCATGTATGTGTATATAACACATCTAAATGTGTTAATTATTAACAAAGATGTAGTTGAAGACATCATGGAATTCTGATTAAATTGCTGAGGGTCAGTTTTTCTTCTGCCAAGTGCCTAGACATGTGTTTGATCTGATATTTCTGAAACTAGATAGCCTGAACTCAAGCTGGTTTCCCTGCTTTAAAAAAACCAAGAAAATCAAAATACAAAATACCGACATGAGCCATTTGCCTTGACCTCGATAAAATTTAGATAGGGTAAAGGGTATGATCTTCTGGAAGGCTAGTATTTCAATAACTAACAACTTATGACAGATACTAATTGCTGACCCATCCCCAATACCAGTTACTTCCATCGTCCTGTTGGGGAATTGGAAACACCAAACCAAATGGTCTAAATATAGAAAACATCAAAATTCCATATTTACACATTTGTCTATAAGGATCGATTTGGGCATAACATTAGGCAAAAAGGGCTAAAAGAAAATTTATCCAATTTATAGACCATTTTGAGCACATCAAAATGTACTATTGAACAACTTCTACTTTTCACATATTATGCACCTACACCTACTTCCCCAAGAGAGAATTTCAGCGAGACAGATACATTGATAACTGAACAATTACCTTGTTCCCACAGATTCTATCGATATTCACATATTACCTTTTGGGGCTTCTTTGGCCATATTCTTCCATTTATCCTTAAGATCAGCTGGAGCACGAGTTTCATGGAACACACGATGACCAAATACCAAAATTTTCCTCCAGGGGATGTTCTTGTTCGCTTCAGCAGAAAATATCCGCACTCCCTCCTGCAGGACACAAGTTATTCGTAGTCAAGAAATAAAATAAAATAAAATAAATAATAAAAAAAAATGATGGAAGAAAGAAGGTCAATTCATGAACTCCTGCTAGCTTGCTGATCCCATCAGTGTAGTCAAGAACTCAAGATATACACACGCATGCTTAGCAACTATGGCACTGCGCTATCTAGCAAAAGCAGTCTGACAGTAAGCGGTGGATCACCCAGGTAAGGGCCCATATCCAAAGAAAAAAGCACAAGAAAGACATGCTTCACTTATTCAAAATATTCCACACTGGTTGCTACCAATTGCTATTATACAGTATAGGGAAGAGCATGTAGAAACTTCTTTGTTAGGGATATAAGACTACTAAAAGAACTATGCATGTCTATGTGTGTATCCAAGGCTGACAACTGACGAAGTTGTTACTTTAACGGGATATGGGATTGGTGTCAGGAGCTTAAATTGAGCAGACGGTCTTGTTTAATTACTAAGCAAAGAATGTCAATGGGAAGGCATTACAAAATACTGTACACATCTAACTAAAAAATAGGTTGGTTTTAGAGAAGCAATATACATGTTAACCAATGAAAACGTATGTTTCTAATGAAAGAGTAATGAAGCAAAGGAAACATGAAAGTAGCAAACCAACTGAATCTAAAAGCAAACGCTAGCAAATAAAGAACTCAGAAATGGGGGTAAAGGTGTCCATAATCATACCTTCAGCATATCTACCTCTTCAGCTGTCCAATTTAGTCTCCTACGCTTTTCACCCAATGTTGGCAGCATGCTGCAAAAAAAAATAAAGGTAAATTTAGTATGAAAGCATGAAGCTAACTATGGTATCGCAACAAAATATATGCCATGCCCAATGCAGATCCTTTAATGAATATTGTCTTAACCATAATGTAAAACCATGAATAACTTACAGTTGCCTGGTTAATTTTTGGCATCGCAAAGAGTCTTTGGCTGCAGTTGCTTTTTCCTGTCGCTTCATTTTCATATGCTCTGCGCTGCTACTTGATTGAGAGGATGGGTTCTTTGGAGAATCAACTTTCTGAGGACGTGGCCTCTGAGCTGGTCGTTTGAAACGCTTTGCACGCACTGCAAGTGGTTCAATATCCAAAGTATCCAAATTAGGCGAAACATACTTGAAATGCTCAATTGCAGGCACCTTGGATGTAGCATTTTTGGCTATCAGTGCCATAGTCGTTCCTACAGCATTTGGGAGACCTGGTTCTTCATTCCCCTTCTTCCCTTGGTTCTCTTCCAATACACCTACAATATTTGAAGTTTCTTCAGTTGATCTACGTGGGCCTCTCGCAATTTCTAAATGGTTTGAACTGGATGGTTGGTTTCGCCATTGATTCTCATCAATTTTATCATCTTCACTGTCAGAAGTATTTTCTATATCCTCCTCTTGTGTCCTTTCTCCATCCCCAACATATTCAACCCCATGAACTCTAGAGGTACTTTCCTCATCAGATTTTTCTTTGCTTATGGACTCAACAGACTGTGCTTCCTCCCGGTTATGATGTATTCTCTCACTATGATCATCATTCAGCCCCTTTTCACAATCACCAGCATTTATTTTCCCTTCCATTGTCGATACACCTGACGCTTTCACCTTTTCGGTTACATTATCCTGCTTCTCTTGATTTACACCATCCCTCTTCAAACATATAAAGTTTGACAGTTCCGTCTTTGCAAACATAGCTTCCCTCCTCAATTCTTTGGTCCTCGCTAGTGCTCGCTTGTACCAGCAGTAAGGGCAGTAAAATTTACCCATATCATCAAATACAGGTTTACCATTCATGCACACCTCATGTATAGCCACTGGGCAGCTATCTTCACTGCAAACTAGAAGCTGACCATTACATCTATTGCATATAATACAAAACTCCCCTTCTAACCAATCTACAACTATACAGTCTTTGCTAGGCCCCGCAGCAAGGCTTCCTCCTGCACATCTCTCCTCAACAGAATCAGGAACCACCATATTATCATAATCATCACCGCCACCACCACCACCATTATCATCACCCTCATCCTCATCATTATTGACACCATTACCATCAACATCGCCATTATTCACATTATCGTTATCTTGATTGGAACCAGTATCCTTACATGCGCTATGATCATTACCATCTACACCACATCCTCCATTAGTTTCATCCTATGCCAAAAGTATATGAAACAAAATTTACTGAAATAAGTCTTATTACACAGACATTTTCGACAGCAATTAAATTAGTTCCACGCCTAACTTTGGAAATGCAATAGATGAGACACTTCAATAATTTTTGGAGGAGCAAACACACACACACACACACACACACACACACACAATTAAGAATTCCAGGGAAAAAAAAAAAAGATAGGGAAAGGTACCTCATAGAGGTCAGTGGACAGATTTGAAGACAGCTCAGAAGTGGTGCAGAATTTTGGCTTAGGGCAAAGAGTTTTTGTTCTCATTTTTTTTTTCCTTTGAAAATTCGACTTTTCTCCCACAATGATTTTTCCCTATTTTCCTGAATTAACGAACTTCG
>AWWV01008826.1:0-53520 GCA_001974805.1 Corchorus capsularis
GCCGAGGGCCATTGCCACGTCATTACTAAATCACAAACCCTAATAAAAATAAAAATAAATCAACAGTTTTTTTATTTATCCCCGACCTCACACTCACAGTGCCAGTATATTGAAGAGTCAGGCTAAAATTTTCAAACCCTAAATCGATCCCAAAAGATTTAAATTAAAAGAAAGAAAGATTCAAATTCTTTTCCAAGGAAAAAAAAAAGTCGCCATGGTCAGTTATTCAGTTCTTTATCAAGTGCAATCTTCTGTTTGCTTTACTCAAATCCTCTCTCATTCTGTTATGGTTTTTAATTTGTAATGATTACTTTCAGACTGGCCGTGGAGGAAGGGAACGACCGCGACGTGAGCATCCGCCGCCTGGAAGTGCAGGGAGGAGCAATGCGCCGCCATCGAGACACCTTTGGGTGGGGAATCTATCGCACAGTATACTAGAGCCAGACCTGACGGAACACTTCTTGCAGTTTGGGGAACTAGAGAGCGTGGCTTTCCAGCCTGGTCGAAGCTACGGTTTTATCAATTTCATCAACGAAGATGAAGCTATTTCCGCCATGAAGGCGCTCCAGGGTTTCCCTGTTGCGGGGAATCCGCTTAGGATTGAGTTTGCCAAGGCGGTTAGTCTTGACCTATTACTATTTTTTTTTGCTTTTGTCTTTCGATAATGTTGATTTTCTCTGGAATGAATTTGAATTTGATCGAGTTTTTCAGAATTTGTGTGTTTAGTAGCAGACAGATGATTGGCAGGGGATTTTAAGGAAAGAATTAGATTTAAGAATTAACATAAAATTGACCCACTTGAGAAAATATAAGCTCAAAATTGAAAATGGGAGCTTAAAATTAGAATGTGAATTGAATATTAACTTGGCTAATTAGGGCTCTGTTTGATTTTGAGTTCTAGCAGTTTAATCTAGTTCCTGGTTAGAAATATGTTATAGGTTGGCAACTCAAAGGACCTTAGATTCTTATATGCTTGGAGATTCATTCCATTCAACAACTATCATATTGGTAATAAGGTTGAAACAACATAATCAAGATTCGTTTTTACTTTCCAAATCCTTCTTTCTCCCAGTGGTAGCAAAGTAGCAATCCCAAGAAACTAACATCCTCCCTCCACAGCACCATTTTATCCACAAAGGTTGCATCGGTAATTAGAAACTGACAAACTAAAGTTAAGATGTTTGATTTATGAGTATTCTTGCACAGTCTTCCCAATTGCGTAAGGCAGGATATAAACTTTTCTGGTTTGGCAATTACTATTATGGCTCAAGGATTCATAACCAAAACTGCCAAACTTTAAATCAGGTTTGGAGATCTCAATGTTTGCAAGATTAATGACATAGATAAAAATATGTAAATCAAAAGTGAATGAGTCTTGCTGTCCACTCACATAATCACAACATGTTAGTCGCATTTTCATCCAAGAAGTATGGCATTACCTTCCATGCACCATTGGGGTTCCTACCCGTAAAACTTGAAAATGGGTTCCGTCATAATGGATGATTCATTTTAATCAGTTTTTTTCCTTGTTTTTTAATTTTCTCTATTGCCGAGCAATCTTTTCCATAAATTGCACATTAATAACTATAGAATTTTAAGTTATAGCTCTGGAAACATGGTTGGTTAGCATCAGTCAGCTGCTCAGAATTTTAGACCAATTAATCAATGTCTTATACGTGGAATGCTGACTAGAAGTAAATATCTTCGTAGTTAAAAGTGGCTCCTATCTTCCTGGATCCTAGTTATTCATTCAATATCGTTCACTGATAATGCCATCTTGTGCAATTTGTTCATGCATGCTGCGATTTATATGGAAAACTGTTTGTTGCAATGCTGAAGTTAGTATCTGTTAAATACGATGTATAATATTGACGTGGAACGATATCATTCCCAATGCAGTCAAAGAAACATTACTGTCAATGTGAAGATTTCAATTGAGCTTGTAATTTAAAAAAGGATCTATTTAACATTATTTCATTGCGACATCATCAAGCATGCAGAACATCTCTTACATGCAGGTTGCCGCCAGAATATTGTATCTCTTTAAACTCCATAGATTTTGATAATTAAATCCACTGGTTGTCCTTAATGATAAAGAAAGATGTTTATTATTTAGTCATATCTAAATGTGTACATTTAGGGCAATCATCAGTAACATCAATACAGGGCCATCATCATTCATCAATAACATTGATACATGGATTGTATCTTATGGTTCAATCTGAATTACATGTAAGGAAAGGAAATCTTAATTTAAACAAAGCCTACCCCTTGCTGCCAATGAAGATATCTCCCTCAATCTCCAAAACCGGAAGAGATACTGAAAAGCAGTCACCAGCAGTCTGTATTGTTAAGTTAACAAGTTGCAGGAGGCATAACCTTATTTGCTTGCAATAACATATCTTAGTCAATTGCTACTATGATTCAACATGTTGAAAGATATATGAAGAATATTGAAATATTATATTACCTCAAAGATAAAGTAAGATATAGGAAAGCAGGAATGAAGAGGAGAATGGCAGTATATTGACAATTACTATATTTTGAACAGAAGCACCAATCTAATTTGGATTAGGGTAACCTTCCTCAATCAATTTAAACAACCCCATCATAAGCAGCACAAAGCTCCTTCCTCAAGTTAAGGTGGGTAAAATGATAATTTATAAAAATTGAGGATTCCATTAACAGCAAGTAACTTGGAGCATATGGTGCGAACAAGAGGCATAGAGCTGGCCATTCATAAGCAACAGTCTTAAGAAATCAGAATATTTTCACCATTACTATGTAAAATATGGAAAGCAAAAAGTATTACTAGAAGTGGCCAAACTTGGAAAGAAATATCTTTTTCAAATGCTGAGCATATGAATAGCCAAGCAATATATTTCTCAGATGCTAATACAAAATTGCTCTCAGCTCACTACATTTTGGAATATAAGATGAATTCTGGCTATTGACTTACTACTGCAGATGTTGCTTCTTTATGCCCGTTAAAATTTTCAAGGAATATGTTACCTTATAATTCCATAATAATTGGACATTACTCAATATAGTTCATGCTGCCAATCTTGCAATTTTAAGCAACTATTCTTGATTGAAGTTCAAAATATGCTTATTGTGAAGTATGACTGTTAAAAGAGGCTTTTATGTATTAAAGTGATTAGTAAATGTTGCAGTGATTGTTATCTTACGACTTATCTTTCTTTCCATGACTCACCTCCCTCCAAGTAAGGCAACGAACGAAGAATGGATGGCAAAATTAAAACAAGATAATTGAATGAAGCAAGTCTCTATGCTCCATTGCTTTCTAAATTGTATTCTTCTCTGTATATCTGGTAAAGTATTGGATGTAGCTTTTAGGTCTTTGGGATAATAATTGAATGGTATAAACTAAAGAGAATGCCTGTGTTCAGCGAAGATGCATGCCTTGAGCACGTTGATATCCATTTTTCCCAATTCTCCAAGATGAAATGGTCGGGTGATAATTGTACATCCAAACCTGTGTTGACACAATTATTCACTTGCTGCTCTGCTGATCTCAATGATTGCATTCACTTCGGAAGTGATTAAAACCTATCTATATTGCATACCAGTTATGTGTTCTACTTGTAAAGATGCATCTGCCAGGTCACAGCATGGTTTATATGTTTTGACTTTTTGACCGATTAATGCTTGGTCTTGTTGTATTGTTGGCAAACTGTGAGGATACTTGTGCTTGTGGCAGTTACAATGCAAATGTTTTTGCTAGTGTACTTTGAATACCTGCTGGGTTTTGGCTCTTATGATGGGATGTGTCTGTATTGGTTGTATTGGTCAATGGATATTTTGTGGTTAGAGGAGGAAGAAACTGATTCTGCTTAATGGGTTGTTGTTGGGTCTTACAATGTCTTTAAGCTGTATTCTTATCACACAATTGACCAGCCACATTTGTTTGCTAGGGCTTTCTTGGTGATGCTGAAAGTTTAGTTGCTTTTCTGCTTTTTGCAGTATGCATGTGAGTGAGCAAAAGCAGCTGCCAAAATGAAATGAAATGGCCCATAATCAAAATTTTGATAGCCTACAGAAGCTTGATAATTGTTATGAATAATATTATTATTTGGGGTTGGGGTTGGGTGTTTCTTGTAAGTAGTTGATCCTTTGACAAAGGAACACATTGATGGTATGCTGTTTTGATCATTAGAACTAGGTTTAGAATTGGGTCAAGGTTATGACTGCTTTCTTGCTGTGCAGAGACTGGAACTTAGGCATGCTCTCCTTTTCTTGAAATAGTAAATTGGTGAGATCCAGTTCAACTGGATCATGTTTTAGAAGTTACAGATTTTAGAAACATAGACTTGGTTAGTTTGATCTAGCAAATCATGGTCTTTTATCCAAGTGACAGTAGATATTTAACTCATGAAGTGGTTCCTGCAACTGAGATTTTGTTGTGTTGATAATTTAACACAAGCATTATAGTCTGCAAGTTTATTTAAACACAACATGCTCATGTTCTATAGTCTTGCATTTGCCTTTATGCTAATGAAAGGTCCTTAATTATGTTCTTTCTTTGAGCTTGTTTTTCTTTTGATTTATGATTTATATACTTTATATATTTTTTACATAGCAGGTTTTTTAAAAAAAGAAAAAAATTTATACTTCATAAAACACTGATAGTAAACGAGGGCATGAAGGAATTTGAATGAGAAGTTACAAATCCTTAATATGCATTCTCTACAGCATTTCCCATTTAAAAGAGATGCCTTATCGGATAAAGTTAGTCAAAATCCTCCAAGGCAATGCCCCATCAGGTGGTGGTTTTACTTCCATCTTGACTACATTAGAAAGTAGGATCTCATTGTGAATTGATGCTGTAGCTGGCTACTTTAATTAGCTTCAGAAGCTTGCCATACCATGGTCCAATATGTATATGGAACTTGTTTGCTACTGGAAATGGTTATTCTAAACACGGTAGCATGGAGTCGTAACTTAATTTCTTTTCCTCTGTGGTCAACTCAATGCCTCTACTAATCTTTACAGTTGCTATATTAAACTTAGTCAATCTGTAGTTTATATTTTGGTTGAATAATCAATCTAGATTATAATCATATAAGATTACTTAAAGTAAGGGTTGTTCTTCTCCCTTACCTGGTGAAATTCTTAATCACAGGACAAGTCATCGACACCATCACATGATGAGGACTACTTGCAACGTCGAGATGAGCATCGTTCTACAGTAAGAGGGTCCCCTTTCTCACCAAGGGACCCCAGAGCACGTCATGCTAGTCCTGAACACTTTGGACCTGAAAAATCAAGGATGAATGATAGAAGTGCAGAGCCCAGTGAGGTACTATGGATCGGATTTCCAGCTTCATTGAAAGTGGATGAAGCAGTTTTAAGGAAGTCTTTCTCACCATTTGGTGAGATAGACAAGATTACTGTGTTTCCTGGTCGTAGTTATGCTTTTGTTCGGTTTAGGAGTGTAATGGCAGCTTCCAGGGCTAAAGAAAATCTTCAGGGGAAGTTATTGGGGAATCCCCGTGTGCATATTTGTTTTGCCAAGGGTGAGGGTGGGTCATCCAACAGTGGAAGAGGCTCAGTAAATGCCCCCAGCTCTCCACATTTCAGGGTAAATGGTCGCTTGGGATCTTCCGAGAACTTTCTGCCGGATAGGAATTATTCAGACTTCACCGAAGATGCAGGCATCAGATCCCCTTTTATGCCAAATTTTGATTCTGGTGACGCTGATGTCTATACTTTCAATAGGAGAAGTAGTTCAATGAGCAGTGGGAATACATATGAACCCTGGAGGCTTGGAGAAGGGGGACCTGATTCTCGGCTACCACAAGATATATATGAACACAGTAAAAGTCCAATGAGATTCCATGATTTTCCTCCAAAATTACCTCGGAAAAACACGTTGTATGAAGAACCGTGGGATATGCCTGAAGACCCTTATCCCATCCATGGAGCCAAAAAATTGAAAACTGGCTCCTTTCCTCCTGAGAAAGAGCTACCAGAGTATCCTTTATCTGATCTTGAACAAGAAAAACGTGGCTTTCCAAGGATGCTCTCCAATTTTGATCAATCTGAGGCCTTTGATAAGAACTTTGAACCTGGAGCTTTTGGGTATAAACAGATTCCGGATCGGCGAATGAATTTAGCTCCAAATCGTGGGGAAAGGAATGATCAATGGAAACCAACTTACGATGGTCTTCAGGTGGGATCTAATTCTCTACATTCAAATATTAATGAAAGGAAAAGATATACTCCTGAACTGGATCAGCCATCTTTGAAAGAGTGGAAATGGGAGGGGACAATAGCCAAGGGTGGAACTCCTGTATGTCGTGCTCGCTGCTTTCCTGTTGGGAAAGTCCTTGACATAATGCTGTAAGTAGTAAAAATATCATTTCTTCTAGACAACAGGGCAGTGTACTGATTAATGATTAGTTGTTGTCAGTTAGTCCTTAATTTGCTTTGAAACATTAGTTCTCCTACATGCATTTAGGTATCCATAAATTGGAATCTTTCCTATCAATTCATACTTTCAGGTCGGACAGACTGAGATAATCATTTATCTTCAGTTTTAATGGTACTCTAAAATGTGGAGGGATCTCTGCTTATGTTGTTAAATATTTTTGCTTTCTTGACCCAAAAGATTTTCTTATTTT
Source organism: Corchorus capsularis (assembly GCA_001974805.1). Taxonomy (NCBI): domain Eukaryota; kingdom Viridiplantae; phylum Streptophyta; class Magnoliopsida; order Malvales; family Malvaceae; genus Corchorus; species Corchorus capsularis. Next base: position 6,645 of record AWWV01008826.1, read on the forward strand.
TCCTTCAGTTGTTTTATGAAAAATGATTGGATCCTCTTTCTTCCATAGGGCATTACATAGTAAATTTGCAAATGCTCATTCTTTTCTCCATCCTATACTTGTGAGACTTGAGACAATTCTTGATTAGCCCTACCTTCATGCTGCAGGCCTGAATTCTTAAATTGCACGGCAAGAACTGGTCTAGACATGCTTGCAAAGCATTATTATCAGGCATCTAGTGCTTGGGTTGTTTTTTTTGTCCCAGGAAGTGATGCTGACATGGGATTCTACAACGAATTCATGCATTACCTGGAAGAGAAGCAACGAGCAGCTGTTTCTAAATTAGATGATAAGACCACATTATTTCTTGTACCACCATCTGATTTTTCAGAGAAAGTACTAAAAGTGCCTGGGAAGCTGAGCATTTCTGGTGTTATTTTGAGATTAGAGCATTCTGGTACCAGCTTTGGGTCTGCTCATCCAAATGAAATAAAAGATGCAAACTGGTTAACTTTTCGTGGTGATACATCTTATGCAAAGCCACCAACACCTTCAGCATCATTTCCTTCAATGACATCATATCCAGAATTAAGTAGATCGGGCATTAAAGAAATCTCCTTTCCAGGGAATGAGCCTACACCATCTCATTCTGTTGGACCTGACTTTTATGGTGAGCAAAGGCGTGATAATGCACCTGCACCTCCGCGAAATGCTATGTTTGGACCAAGCTGGTCTTCTCAAGATCAGAAGAATCCTGTTTCTATTGCCCGAAATACTCCGTCTCAAGTTTCCAGCAGTGCTTTTGATCCCACTCTTCAGGGCCATCAGTCAATAATGCCAAGAGCAGTGCAAGAAACATATCATACTAGTGGAATTTCTGGTGTTCCATTATCTGGAAATATCAAGCCCACTATGCATGAAATCAAATCTCCAGTCCCTTCTATTGCTGCTCTTCAACCAGAACAACTAGCGCAACTGGCATCATCTCTTATTGGGCAGCAGAGGCAGGTAGGAAGTACCACTAGTGTATCCATGGGAGAGAATTTTCGGCACACAAACACAATGGACCAGTCGGACAAGTTGAGACAGTCACAGGGATATGCTTTACCCAATAATAATCAGGCAGCTCCTGAGTTCTCAACATCTCAGCTTTCTCAATCGCAACAGTTTCAGCCGCAGACATCAAATGCAGTTGCAGCAGTGTCTCAAGCAGCTCCAAGAAGTCAGGTGCAAGGTAATGGTCAGGAAGAAGGTGATGGAGATCCCCAGAAACGCTTGCAAGCAACATTACAGCTGGCAGCAGCCCTTCTTCAACAAATTCAACAGGGGAAGGGAACTTGAACTGGTCTCTGTCTCAGATGTGCATAAGAAGATTACACTTTTTGTTTATTTTTCTGTGTGTTGGCCATAGATTATTACCATTTTTAGCATTGTGCATAAGCAGAGTGATTGGGCACATATTTTTGGGATTCCCACTTATATGTATTTTCTGTTGAACTTTATTAACACAAGTTACAGGCCAACCATGTTGATAGTTTACCTTTAACTTTAAGTTGGACAAGTATCAAGGGCTTTTTGCTCCTTTACATTTTCAACATTTTCAAGATCTGTCTTTTCTGCTGAAACTGATTTCTTAATGGAACGATTTTTCTCAGAAACTGTTTTCTTAGGAAAAATTGATGACTATTATTATGGAAAATTAATGCAGTACACAAGAATGGGCTTTTAGTAAGTGGAAATATCCATATTTAAATGACAATGTCGACGACGAATACAAGTTTGAATATGAAATGAACAGTAATGAATATGTTTTTCTGGCCTTTTTCCAGCATAGGGCTGGGTATGCATATACAAAAAGAATATATTTTGAATTATAATCCTTGTGACTGTACACTTTGTACGTGTATAAAATTTTGTATAAGAAGCATATCAAACATAGAAGTAGGTAGATGCATCTGTTGCATCAGCTGTGTCTCTACAGAGAATAGACCGAGCTTCGATCACTGAACGAGGAGGCTCAAGATCTTTTTCTTGCAGCAAATTTCCTTGCAGTCGCTGCATTTGCGAAGCGAAAGTGTCATCCAGTATCTACAAAAGAGAAACAGAAGAATGTCAAGACATAACCATGCTGTAAGTTGTGATGAACTTCCAAGGAGTGCATAAACAAAAGTTTCTTAACCATCAAAAACAGATTAAAATGCTCACAATAACCTTTCACAATAACATAATATAAGCATTTGAATTAAGTAGGATTTTGTCTAGAAGCTGACTTACCCCCAGAGCATAATATGATCCATTATACCACACTCTGTTTTCCTTCCTGCCTTCAAGAAATTTCAGTACAATCTGGTATAACAGTGAATTGAAACATGTTAGAAGCAAGATAAACCAAGTAGCAATGGTCACATATAAGCAATTTGTCTTACCTGTCCCATCCTATCCCAAAATCCACGGCAGGTTGCTACAAATATTCGACTTGTGAAGACCTCATGTAAGTTGGATATGGAGTCAATCAGTTGTGAACTGAGCATCTGCATTCTCTCACGAATCTCAGCTTCTCCATCTTCTTCCTTTATTTCCTCCAAAATCCTTTTTAGTCTTGTGTTCCGATTAGCTTGTGTCTGAAACAGTCAATTAGTTATAATTTTTTTCATGATGAACAAAAAAGTAGACAGAAAAAGGAAGAAGGTAACTTGCTTTTTTCTCTTAAATCATGAAAAAGCAACTCAAAATACAACATGTTAATGACTAGATGATCAATTAAATCCAGGTGAGCATAAACTTTTTTATTATCCTAGTTATATATTTATTTCATATATCATATACATAAAAAAATACTGACATAGAATCATATAAAAAAAGTGGGCTTACATTGTTAACAAGCTTCTCCACTGTCGCTTGCAAGTAGTTTTTATACTTTGTTCTCAACATGACAGTGATTCCGTTCATCTGCTCCCCAAACAGTGATTTCTTGTCTCCCGTGAGAGGCAGATAGGAAGCCCAAGACTTTAAGATGTCCTCTACTCTACAGTGCAAAACTTCAAGAATTCTCTTGACAGTGTTGAGGAAAATTCCCAACTGGCAAAAGGAATAACATTGATAAGATTACATGAGAATTATAACATTGCTGATATTCTGTAGGCTTCTAGGTCATTGAATTTCTACAAATTATATGGATTATGGAGTACTTACTTGGTTGGGAACTGAATAGAGTGTTGTTGACTGTCTTCTTGTCAGCTTCTGCACATGCATATTAAGCCTTTTCGGGATACTATCTTTCAAAGGAGTCAATATGTCATTATATTGTTTCTCTAGTGCTTTTACAATTGCTCTTTCCACATTGGCAACAGCCTTCAGGTAAATCAAAATTAGGAAATTCAGTAGATGGAAAAAATAGTGACATAATATAAATTAAGGTAAAGAAGTGCCAAGTGCAAGGAAACACAATGTATCATAGGGAGACACCATCGATGTTTGTGTGTGCAAACTTAAAAATAATTGAACTTGAAGATACATGAGCGCCCGGGCAATGGCAGAGAGAAAGGAGCTAGCAACTGTCATAGAAGAGCTAGAAATTACATTTTCCAAGACCAGTGAGTACTGAGGCCATCTATTGATAACGACCTCATATCCAATAAGAGAATCTTTGATCTTCTCATACATTTCTTCAGCAAATGGTGAGGTGGAATGATTTGTTGTTACTCCAGACCAGGGTACCTGCATGCAGCCAGTGGCACTTGTATACTCATTCATGCATGTATCCAAAATTTTCACAAATTTCAACTTTGTAGGAGGGGTGGTAATACACATCTCATAATTACGAGTTTATAGTGTACCTTTTCAGCCTTGCAAAGATCAAGTAACTTAAGCTGCATATCCTCTACCCACACCACTATGTAATCGTGGAACAAGGTCCTTGAGTCTACACCGCCCTGCACAGGACTGAAGCAGGCAGAATATAGTTTGTAAGATAGAGCTTTGTAAGATAGAGCTTCAACTAGGTCATAATCCAATTTCGTACCAGAGTCTTGCTATACCTCAGTTGGGAAAAATAAAGTACAGTATTCTAGCATGCACGAGATATTTCGAAAAAAAAAAAAAAATCTTCCACAAACCTGATGTTCCACGACTCAAGATCTCTCTCAAAATCTGCAATTGCAATCAAAAGTTCATTAACATGTGGTGCAGGACTGGACGGAGGCCATGCAGCAAGGAAACCTGTAAGCCTGTTACATAATTCAGTGCTGTATACTGCAGCTGTGATGTTTGACAGGTCAATTGAGCTGGAGCAGAGAAATATGGGTTAGAAGGCATGATACCATGTTAAGAGATTTGACGATGTTTAAATTTGAATCAGCAGTAGCTGTTATGTCTAAACTGACAACTGACTGGAAATTCAGATGAAACTAAAGCTTACTAAATTTTTCAGGACAAATGGGGAAAGAAAAATAATACCAAATGAGAACAATAGATCATTTCTATATCTCAAATGATTTTGGAAACCGTTACTTAGAACCTTTTTATCTTCATCCCTCATATAGCTTTTACCTGGGCAGTATATGTTGATTGTGGATCTTGATGTCTGCTTGAATTTCTTTGCTAATGTTTATACACAGATTCTTCATCTTCAGATAAGCTGTTGATATGGTAATGGAGTCCATGATAAAACCTTCAGAATTGCTTGACAGAAACTCATCAGTCTCAACCATGTGTTTTCGACACCTCTTTTTTGCTGCAGTCTGCAGAAAATGTAATGTCATCATCAGTAGCAGTTTACATTAGCTCAATATCAGAACAAAGAGCAGAACCAGAAAAAGCTGCAATTGCTTTAATACATAGAAAGAATGTATAAAGATGACATGTCTGCTTCTGCATCCACATCTAAATTTTCCAGTAGCTAATCACACATTTTAGATCACTAAAGAATGTTCTCCTTAGATTTCATTATTTTATTATGGAGTTGCAGATAATTTTAGTGAATGGATTCATAATGCAGCATGGGCAAATTTCCTCCCCATTGATAGACTGGAGCAGACTGCCATGAGACAGAAAGTCCAAGGTCCAATATTTAAATAATTGCAGAGGTTTCCCCTGACTTAGCATTAATATTTCAATGCAGGTAGTTAATCTAATAAGTTAAAAGAACCAAAGGCTGATTTAAAAGAAAATGCTAGGCTGGTCAAGGATGAACCTTTCCTTTAGTTTACATCAGATTTTCCAAACAATGATATCAATTCTATTTAGTGTAATGGAATGTTTCTTGCAAACTGAAATTACCTGTAAATAGTTTCTCAACATAGTCTGGGCATCAGGAGATAGTATATCGTGAAGAAGAGTGTACGCTTGAACAGCAGGATCTAGAGCTGGTGCAGCAGTCTCTCGGGTTGGGCGAAAAATGTCTGCTAGCCCAGTAGGAGATTTTTCATCCAATGACTTGTAGTTCTCAAAAGCATTTGCCAAGAGACTTTCAATTTGTGTTTCACAATCCAGCAATATACTTTTCTGCAAGAGAGAAGTCAGTAGTTATATAGCATGAGCCATCTTACATTTACATAAGATAGAGAATTTCTAAGGCATACAAATATGAAACACTTTTTCATTTTCAGAATGAATTAAAGCACCCAACCTACTGTTCATTAATTTCAATTGTAGCAAACTCATCAATCTCCAACAATGTTTTGACAACACATATAATATCAATGACAATATTAGCAAAGTCTGAAAATTAAGGACATACCTGAAGATTTTACTTTCAGAAAATCAGACTCACAGTGAAAGGAATAGTCCAGAACAAGGAATTGATTAATTAAAAGATTAACTTTAAGAGAACTTTTCTTAAATTGATATTAATGATTTAGGATACAGCTTCTTGCTCCAAGGGCATAGAGAGCATATTGAATTGGATTTGACTGAGAAATCAATTTCTTTGGTCAAAACGATTCATGTTAAATGTGGTCACTAAAATTATTTAAGTAATTAATGCACAAATTAGGATACATCTGAAAGTTACTTGTACCAAAATGACAGTAATGCAAGATCCTGGACAAAAGTACTAATATAAGGTGGTGGCTTTGGAGATAACTTTTACTACATTGCTGCTAAAATACATCATAAAACTGGCAGCCCACATATGCTTCTTGTTCCAAGGACATATAGAGCAAAGTTATATCTAGCTGAGAAATTAATTTTATTGGTCAAAGCGATTTATGTCTAACTATTATTACTGTGTAACCAAAAGAAGATATATTGATCTCTGTAATAATGTAACATGCTAAACATAAAACTGTAAACACTATCTGATATTTAATTAATTCAACAAATTATGGATTCAACATCGAATGAATAACCTTTAGAAATAAACCTACACACCTAGTTCTGTTTGAATAGGACACAGTCGAGGATTGTGAAATATCAATATAACTTAGCATTAATAGCAGCATAAAAAAAATGCTACATTCTACATTAAACCTGACAAGTACCTTTTCCCGTCATGAGAATCAGGAAATGTACCAAGTATCTCAATATAAATAAAGTGAGCTCTTACCCTAATTTATAAGCACATAAATTTTGGATCATATGAAGCACAAAAATTTCATCCAAGATAAAATTCTGGGAATAATTGACACAATCTGTAACCAGAGAATCCTACCTCCTGTCTTGTCAAGCTTTTTTCACTCCTTGCCTTTAAAATGGGTACAAGCAACTCATGTACAAGCTCTAAGCAGTCTTTTGTTGGTGTGGCCACATTCATGACATGTAACAGATATCTAAAACGAAACCAAAAATGAGCTAACACATGACGAGTAATCCAATGAAAATGAGAGATATCATGGTAATTGTGAAATGTGAAAAAACTTATAATTAGAAATACCTCAATTTTGTATAAGAATCAGACACCCCATAGTAGTCTGCAAACTCAGTTAATAGCCACTGCCAGGGTCCTTGTAACCTCAAGTTTCGGGAATGAAAATGTTGTGCACGCATTGAAGCTTCTAGGAGTAGATCGTAGGCTAGAGTCTCCACAACAGGCGCACTCTGAAAGATGGAAAACAGAATATGTCAAATCTCTTGCATACTCACCATATCAAGCTCTCTTATCACCAAATCATCAATTGTAACTAAGACGAAAAGTTAATCTTGGTGGTTAAAAACTGGAAGAACCAAAATTATCTTAGTCAGCCTGGTCAGATATGTTCAGCAGACTTGAGAGGAAAAACTACCTTTATCTGACTCGTCTCATCACAGGTAATTGTACTTCCAATGGATAGCTGGATCTTCCCGACACACTCTTCATCTTCATGGTAGATGGGCCACCATCTGATTCTGTCATTCTGCATAGGATAGCCCATCAAATCCAATCATTTAGATCACTCATTCATGTCACTTTATTAGTAGGTGGTACAAAACCTGGTTGTTTAAGATAGATAATGATACATACAGGATTATCAGTCAAAGATGAAACAGGAATTGTTGCTCGGCCCTGGATTGTTTTCTTTTTATCTTGTACTTCCACCAGAAGAGCATCACCTTCAGTCTCTGGGAAACTAAAAGCACATGCAACTGTAAGATTTTTCTACCATTCACAACAATATTCTCATGTAGGTAATTACGCATTCGCACTGTCAAGTTTGGTTTGACTTAGAGAGCACATGGAAGAATATCAAGAATGAATTCAAGTATGATATGGGCACACATTAGTCTAACTTCTATAGCTCATGAGTTATAATAAGAGATTAAATGTTGCCAACCAAAGACTATCCCAAGTTTAAAATTCAAGGTAGCAACTTACAAGACATGGTAATCTCCACACCCAGGGTGCAAGCAGATTGCAGAACTTGGTTCAAGTTTGGAATCTTCTGTAGCACTCTTTAGCTGGAATAAGCACGGTAATGGTTCTGCAAATACAAAAAGACAACAGATTAATCGTGCAGGAACGCTAAGGTAAAGAAGTGCCAAAGAAGTAAGTAGTCCATGTCTTGGTTAAGAGTAAAAGCAACAACAGCATCATTTAATATAGTTAAACTTTTTCTTGTACTTGCAGCACAAGGACAACTTCAAATTTTAAGCAGCAACACTCCAAGCACAGTTTCATCTTAAGCTCAAAATTTGAGTTTATGTATTTACTCATGAATTACAAATGAAGGTTCAACAATGTATTCGTAACAAACACAAACCTTCAGATGTCATTGAAAATGAGGCAATTTTAAGAGAATTCATGCCAGTTTTCACAAGTGATGAGACATGCCGCATGTATTCCGCTCCCACTTGCATGTACATTGCACTTTTTTGTGAATACGTGCTCTTAAGCTTTCGCCTTGGAATTATGCGAAGTCTCTTCACTGCAATTATCCAACACTTACAACTTAGCTTTTGAATTATAGAAATTTTCCTATGAAGGAGAGTTTAATCTCTTTACCCTCAATTGCAAGAGACTAAAGAGATATGGGATGATATGCTGAAAACTAAGTTACAAAAAGTTTCTGCATATAAGAGTCATAATACCATATCTTACCTTCCACTCTTATTTTTCCAACTACCTTCTTTGTCTTCAATGAAACTTGTTCTATATTCTTGGCAGTGTTCACTTCAACTGGTTGTACACCTCGTGGTTGCAACAAATATTTGTGTAGCCTATAAAATGAATAAATCTTGAGAGATCCTTAAGAGTATAATGGAGACAGATTTGAGTTCAAAAGATAAAAGAAACCTACCCAAAGGCAGTTCGGAGTAGAAGGCACTCATCACGTAGAAACTCAGGTGCCTCTGGGCACCCTTTTGCCCAGGCAAATAAACATAGTCGGATGCATGCATCATAAGCAATTAGAGTCTGCCATGCATATTGACCACTGCAAGAAATGACAGAACGAGATATAAGATTAAGACTAACAGGTTTGCATTACTGACATTTCCACTAAACATCAGCTAAAAACTAAATGAAGATTGCACCTGGCACTGTAGTGATGTAAGTCATCAGATATGTTACTTTGCCAATAAGGAATCTTCTCTTCTTTGTCCTCTTTTACCATCTCATTTACTCTGAACAAGACAACACCAAGAAAAAGTTTGGAATACTTAAAACTTGTCAAAATGCCAAAAAGAAAAAAGCAAACGGTTAAAAGACATTCATGTCAATCTAAAACACCTTTCTTCACCATTCTCAGCGCCATTAAACGACTGATATTTCCAATTTGCTAAGCCTTCTTTACTTCCATCGAAACAATCTGTTTGCACTGGCTTGTACATATCATCCTGACTTGGCTCAGTTTCTTCTTCAACCTCCATGTCACTCCCTTCCCTTCCAATATCCATTATAGGAGGTGCACTCGGTGTCCCCAAATCTTCAACATCTTTAAATGCACTCATAACATGACTGGGAATAGTACCCTACAATCACCCATCAACCAAGAAAAAGCCAAGTTAAATTTGGATGCCACATAAGTGGCCAAGAAATCTTCTGTTCAAAATAAAACCAGCTTCAAATCCAAATTAAGAAAAATAAAAGTTGTTATAGGATCAAAGCAGCAAAATTTTATATGATTAACAATGAGCAACTATTTAAACTTGAAACTTTTAAACCAATTAAGACAACTGTTTCTACAATAATAACAAGCAAACAAAACCTAAAAAGAAAAGAAAATACCCAAAAGAGCTCATCCTTACATGTGCATTATGTACTTGAACTCGTTCCCGGAGTCCAAAGCTACCTCCTCCAGTACCAGCTGATGTAAAATTTTTCTTAGCAAAATCTCGAATACCCAAATCACCATCAGTAAACCTCCTATTAGTATCAGGCAATTCAACCCTCAGATTCTGCTTTGAAAACCCTCTGCTCAACTTTGAGCTACACTTATTATTACTCCCAATCGCAAACCCCTCATCTTCATCAGAAAAAATCCCATTCGTATCTCCACTGCCAAAGCCAGTATCATCAGAAACCGAAGCCACGCTTTCATCATCGCCACCGTCATCATCGAGATGAGGAGCTATTACACTATGATGAGGTCCAAGCAATCCGGAGCGAAATTTGAGAGGCGGCGGCAAAATATGAGAAGATAAAAGAGTCCCAGGATTGTGAAAAAGAGGGGATTTGGGAAACGAGTCATGAGGTGAGATGTTCTCTGACAAGGGCGATCTGATTCTGGGTTCTTCATCTCTTTCTTTCCCCTGGAAAAAACACAAAACAACAACAAAAAAATATATAAAATTTTGATGCAAAAATAAATTTGAGAAACAAAACAAAACAAAACAAAGTGAAAGAACAGAGTAAGGGAAAAAAAAGAAAACCTGGTTGATCCAGTTGATCGCCGATTCATCCAAGCCTTCCGTGAACATCATTTAGGGATTTCTTTAGTTCGCGAAAGAGAAAAGGAGAGCTTTTGAGGAATGATTTTAAAGGAATAAGAGAGGAGCTGAGAGTGAGAGTTGAAAGAAAAGGGAAAGAAGAAAGGAAATGAAAGCAATGGAGCGGTCTTTTCTGTTCCTTTTTTGGGATCTTCGAGACTTCAACTTCAAATATGGCAACGGCTAGTTTTGACATTTATTTTACTATTTTTCGCTTTCCTTATAATAAAAGGTTCACTTTTTTATTATTCCTTCTTTTAACAGAGGAAAATTTAAGGATCTCAAGAAAGAACGGAGAATAGAGAGAATACAGGGAAAACAATTTTCTTAATTAAAATTCATAGATTTTAGACCGAATGAAAAATTCTAGTACTTGCAGATATTTTTTTTTTGGCATCAAATTTGCTGAGATTAGTCAATGATTTTTGGTAAGGAAAAATCTTAAGTTACTTCAAAATTACTATTTTAAGTTATATATTTATTTAATACAATAAGTATCGTATTAATAATAAATATATATTGCATTTTTTTTGATCAAATAAAAATATATTTTGCATTTAATAAATGAATAAACTACTATAAATACTCGGCCAAAAAAAACTACTATAAATATAATAGATTAACTAACCATAAGTTCGGCACAAAACTTTTTATTTTTGTAAAAAATAAAAAAAAAATTGAAGAAAAAGTTTAAAAGTTAAAATATTAAATATAATAAATAAGATTAGTAAAAAGAATATAAGTACAAATTTTATAAAACAGGCTTGGTCGGGCCTGATGCCCAAATTGGTTGAAAATAAGTAGTTTCCCCAAATTGATTTCAAATGTCTCCAAATTTTCATATTCTTAAAACATAGCTTCAAATGGGCTTGAAATAACAAATATGAAAAATATGAGGGTAAAACGAAACAAAACATTATCAAATCAAGGCAGAATCGCATAGAAAATATGGTGCAAATTTGATCTTATCAGGGTGTTCGAGATTGGTTGGAGACGGCAAACCCACTTCATTTTGGTATGACAAATGGCTTAATGATTCTTCTAGGGTTTTACTAAATACCGCCCCCTTTTACTAGGCACCGCCCCACCCAAAAGACATATTTACCCATTGCTTTATTTTCCTTCAAACTTCAAACTTTTCAATTCTCTCAAATTCTCTCAACCTTCAAACTTTAAAACCTCAATAATTCAACAATATCAAAACTCATGGATTATTAATTTAATTTATTGGTTATTTAAGAGTTAGGTTTATTAAGTATTAATTTAATAATATGATTTATTAATTACTAATTATTATTTTATTAATAATTTAAAAGTTAGGATTAACTAATTATTCGACGAAAGTGAGCATAGAAGCTTCGCTCGCGGGTATGTGTTGAGTTACATGTCATGCCATATCCGGGCCTGTAACAAGCTTAATAAGACTAAAAAGCGCTGTTTGACAGGACATGGGCTGGTCGTGATCGGGTCGCGAACCATCCACGGTGTGGTCGCGACCTGATCGCGACCCGACCATGGGCTAGTTGCGACCCTTCCACGGCAAGGTCGCCACCTGTTGGCGACCATGCCATGGGCCGGTCGTGATCTGGGCGCGACCGCCCAATTTTGGTTTTTTTTTAAATTTGATTAATTATTAATAATTAGTTAATCTAACTCTTAAATTATTAATAAAATAATAATTAATAATTGATAAATCATATTATTAAATTAATACTTAATAATCCTAACTCTTAAATAACCAATAGATTAAATTAATAATCCATGAGTTTTGATGTTGTTTTACTTGAATTATTGAGGTTTGAAAGTTTGAAGGTTGAGAGAATTTGAGAGAATTGAAAAGTTTGAAGTTTGAAGGAAAATAAAGCAAAGGGCAAAATAGTCCAAGAGGGGGCGGTGGCTAGTAAAAGGGGGCGGTGTTTAGCAATCTAGTTCTTCTATTGTTTAAAAGGGTGATATAGATGTCCCTTATGGTTTGTAGCAGGCTCGGGATAATATTTTGCCTTGTCGGAAATGGGAGTTTCTATCTTTGGAAGATAGGGAATAATTGTCACTTATTTATTTGTCTGAGGATGAACCTAATCGCAATTATTGGTGTGCCTCTTTGGATGGTCATTTTTCTATATTTTCAGCTTATCATCTGCACACCCAGGGTACTCCACATAATGGTGGTTAGAGCAAAGTATGGAAGTTGGATGCCCCAACTCATGTGAAGTTTTTTCTCTGGCTAGTAAGACATTATCGTCTGTTTACCAAAGTTGCTTGTTTTTGGAAGAACATCAGCAGTGATAGTGTTTGTCCAAGGTGTGGTGCTCAAGAGGATTCAACTCTCCATGCTATTAGGGATTGCCCCAACTCTGAGCTATTGTGGTATCCATGGTTGCATGGTAGCAAACTGTCCCAGTTTAATTCATTGGGCATTACCGAATGGATCAACCTCAATTTGGCCAGACAACTTCTGAATGGGTAATAAACTACCTTGGCCTATTTATTTTTCTTGTTCTTGTTGGCATATATGGAGATAGAGGAATCGTGTTATTTTTTATATATAGAAATTTCCAGTGGCTTGATATTGCGAATCGACTTGTTACATATTATATTGAGGAGTTTCGTAGGCCTTATTGAGGCCTTAATAAGCTAGCAAAGGCCTTAAGGGCGTCTAGCTAGCCATACGAAGAGAAGTGAGGCCTTAATAAGCTGGCAAAGACCTATACCGAGGTTTGTTAAGTGTAATGTGGATGCTACTGTTGTATCCAATCTAGGTGATCTTGCAACTGGATGGCTTTGTCGTGATATAGATGGTTCATGGTTGCTTGGTTTCACATGTCGGTTGGCGAAGGGACATATAACAAAAGTTGAACTTTATGATATTTGGTTTGGGCTCTAAATTTCCTGGGTGTGTGGTTATAGGAGGATTATTGTGGAATCCGACTCATTAGTTGCTGTGAACAAGGTGTTGCAATCTCTCAGTAGATGTGATCCTTTGTCCTAGATTATTCCCAGGTGCTAGGAACTGATGCAACGTGATTTGCATTGCATGGTAGTACGTGCATACCGTGAAGCCAAAATGTATGCGGACTACTTGGTAAAGAGGCCACATGATGGCCCTTTTGACCTCACCATATTGGATCAGCCTCCAAGATGCTTCATCAGCTAATGCTAGAAGATTTATAAGGGGTGCCACAACCTAGGGCTATTGTTGGTTAAAACAGTCTTTGGCCAATCGTTATGTACTAAAAAAAAAGGTATCAAAGTCTTTTTCCACTAAATTGTAGCAATATTAATTCAAGCAATTGGTTAGTTTAAGTGATTCGTGAATTTTTTTCCTTATTAATTAAGGTCTCGAGCTCTTAATTAAGCTTATTCAATTGATGACGAGCCTTTAATGGATCTCGCAAAGTTGGCTTGACTGATGATTTTAGCTCTATAAGCATAACGACTGAATCTAGTTCATTCGGAAAAGGGAACCTTTTGTATGGTACTTTATATGGTGTAAATGAGTTCAAATCATCGGTTTCATCTTATGTGTATCTATATTATCCACTTCAACAATAGAGATATAATGAGTATCAAGTACCACAACCATAAGTGGATTATATTCGATTCCCCATCATTAGATGGCAAACAAGAGTTAGGCTAGAGACACATCAGGTTCATGTACAAAATTATATGGATGGTTATCAAAATTATATGTTATAAACTGAATATTGTTTAAGAATTCAATGATGGTATATCCATGGCAAGTGAAAGCTACGCTAGTGGTAACTGCGATATTTAGTGATTTTGATCCTATGAGAAATTCAATATGATATTGAGGATGTGCTTTTGCTGTGGTATTTTGAGAACTAATTGGTTGCATTGCAAAACTTTTTTTTGGTAAATTTCAATGGTTGTTGGTTCATGTGTCCTCATGTTCTCATGAGATATTAATTTACTTATATTATCATCACTTTTACATTTAATGATGAGTTTTTGCTAACCCTTATTTTTAGAATAAAAAAAAGGTATAAATGAAAAATTTTGGCTACAAGTAGATGATTATACAATGCACTAAAATTTAGATTCCACCGGCGAGTTAGGTAGTTGACACATACCATATTTTTCAATTAATTTTGTATCTAAAATTAAAATATATTTCTTCAATTAATTTTGTATCTAAAATTAAAATCTATTTCCTAAAAGACAAATGACAACCTTAAACCACGTATGTGTAGTCTGCTAAACTCTAGGTACGGTGATTGTATAATTTTCCTATAGTATACAATATAAGGAAAATTATACAATATATCGTCAGTGGAGTTTAGTAGACTACACACGCAGGGGTTTAAAGGGTGACATGTGTCATTTAAGGATAGTTTTTATAATTAAGTACAAAATTAGAGTGATGGTCCTATGGACTCGAGCCTGTGGGAGTTACCACACAATCGAGGCTAAATCACACGTATGATCATATATTTATGTGAATTTTATGTTTACCCATATAGTATAGTATTTTAAATGAATTTTAGTTTGGAATGTGAATTTTTTTAAAATTTTGTATTTAATTGAGGTAGAAACTCAACATAAAGTTTCGTACCAAATAAAATTTTCTTTTGTTCAATTAAGGACCTTAATAATTAAGATATGATTTGAACATGAAATTTAGCTCCAAATAAATTTTTTATTTATGTTATGGGTAGATATGGACTTCTAAACATTGAGTAAACTTAAAATTCACATGAATAATATCGTAAACCCTAGCCGTCTCCCTTTTTCTTCATTCTCTAGTTTTTCTTGCTTTGTTCTCTTTTCGCTCCTCCTCCTTGGCTATTATTGTCAAGGGGGAGGATGTAGGCACAGCAGTAGTGCGGTTTTTTGCGGATATCCGACCCGTTTAAAACCATTTACTAAACGGTTATGGAGCGGTTTCGGTTTTAGGGTCTTGGATAGCGTCTGAATAAAAACCGATTATAATCTACTAGTGGTTTTGGATAGCGGATATCCGCATAAAAACCGTATAAAATCCGTTTAAAACATAAAATTGGGCTAATTTGGCGGTTTTGGATTCGGATTCGGATTCGGTTTTTAAACGGATATCCGCTTAATAAATGGTTTTGCGGTGCGGATTTGGATATTGTTAAACGGTTTCGGTGTGGATTTGGTTATTAGGTCTAAAATTTTAAGGGTTTTTAAGCGGATTTGGATAATGGATAGTTAAACGGTTTCGGTTTTGGATATTGAAAATTTCGCGGTTATCCGCATCGCTGCCATCCCTAGGAGGAGGGGTTGGTTTTTTTATTTCGTATCTTTTTTTTTCTTCAGTTTTAGAATAAAGTCCCATAGATCTGTTGATTTGTTTGGGTTATCAATCTTCAGATCTTTAGATCTTGGATGTTTGAGTCTCTAGATCTTTAGATCTTGGATGTTTGAGTTAGTTCAGTTTGTCGAGTCAGTTTATTCAGTTTGTTTGATGTCTTTTGAGTTTACAATAGATTGGGAATTTCACAATCATATTGAGATGGGTTTTCTTTGTGGTTTTTGGATCAATCGGGGAGGTTTTTGGATCACTCACCTTTCTGCCGTTGGTGAAAGCTCACAGAAGCGAAAACGAAGAGGTTTCGCGCGTGCTAGAGAATCATGGGAAAGGTTCGAAACTCCAATTCAAAGGATTCATATCATGATGACAAATTCAGATCAAGACGTTGATGATGAAATTCAATCTATTGTAATTTATGTTACGAACTATGTAATTTCATTTTCGTGAATGAAAATTACATTTTCTTCAAAAAAAAATTCACGTGAATATATAATCATATGTGTGATTTAGCCTCGATTGCATGGTAACTCCATGGACTCGAGTCTATAGGACCATCACTCACAAAATTAATCAAGGAATGGGGTATGTGTCAATCCTTTAATTCCTTAACCCGTAGAGTCTTTTTTTGAGTAAAAAAACGGGCTATTTATGCATTTATCAAGGAGAGGGATTACAAATATAGGATGGTAAATAACCAACCCATATCCGAGAGTCACCCAACAGACATTCAGACTTTGCAATATTATGGGCTAAAACATTTGCCCCCGTTTTACAAAATTGAAAGAGATAAAATCACATTGTAAGGATAAAGCTAAGATATCATGGATCAAAACAGCACCCGACCACATTGAATCTTTGCCTTACCCAACCTCTTCAATTGCTACCTCACTATCAGACTCGACCAGGACTCGATCATAACCTTGCTCCCACGCAGACTCCAATCCGAAAACAATAGCCATGCACTCTGCATGCATCACACTCGCAACCCCATCCATCTTGCTTATGCCTCCTAGTACCACATCACCCATCTCATTTCGCACAACAAAACTAAGAGAAGTCGTACCTGTTTGAGTAGAATAGGCGGCATCACAATTGATTTTCAGAAAACCAGCACTGATGCGCCAAGGGCTTATCATGGCTTAGAAGAACACATTGGAGCCAATGAAGATCATGGAGTTGTCATCGATGCTAACTTGGAGGAGCATGGAGAGGGAAGCACTTGTGACCGGCCACGCGACTTGGAGATGTCCGACCATCACCGGCCACGCGACTTGGAGTTGCCCGGCCATCACCGGCCACGCGACAAGGACATGCCTGGCCACAACCGGCCAAATGAATCGGCCATGCCCGGCCACATGATCCTTTAACTATACCGTTGGGTCCAATAACAAGGGCTCGGGCTAAAAGGTTTAAGGAAGCTTTAGTGGGCTTTATAAGATCTCATCTTGAAGAATTGAAGACCATTGAAGACTCATTGGGCCGATTTGAAGACCACACACCAAGGAATATTCCAAACGATTCCATGGTGTGTACCATGTTATCCATCGATGGGCATTAGGCTTAACATTGTGTAATTCGGCCATTGGGGCCTTTATTCTATCTTAGATTAGTTATTTATTTAGTCCAGAAGACATTGGGTTGGGCCTTGTTTGACTAAGTCCAATCCTTACTTAATTATGTAATGTTATTTACTTTTCCTAGTAGGACAAGGAGTAGGCTATTTCCTTGTTCCTTCCTTTTAATTATGCCGCCCCTTATAGGATTAGGAGTTGGTTTGGAGTAGGTTATGCGCCAACCCCTCCCCTATATAAGGGCTCTCCTATCTGTTGTAAACATAAGTCAAGTTAATCAATAAAGTTGAGAGGTTTATACCCAAATCGATTTCTTTGGCTTCATTGTTCTAGTTTGAGCAAACTTAGGGTTCTTCATCTTGTAGAGCCCTAGCAAGCAATTAGATTGAGATAACTTAGTTGTTTGTGAATCTTGTGATCTTGAGAATTCAATTGCAGGTCTAATTGAGTGCTTAAGGCCGACGAAAGAGGAGGGATAGCTTTGTGAAGGTCATCGACATACAAGTCTAGGAGTTGAAGAAGTTCAAGTCGACTTTGGTGGATATTCAAAGGGTGGATTTGAATCTAATACAACTAGATTCGTATCAATTGGTAATCAGAGCATAGGTTGTCATCTTCAATCGGTAAATCTATCCTTCTATACATCATTCATCACGTTTTCATCCATCAAACTTCATCTTGTTCTTATCGCACCATGTAGTTCCAAAAATTCAGAAACTTTGAAAATTCATAGCCGATTCATCTTACATCTTTTTTTTTTGAAATTTCATATTTAAGTCCCTTATAACTAGTAGTTATATCGAAAAATATAAAAAAAATAAAAAAAAATTCGACCAGAAACTTGTGATTTTTGTTCTGGATTCGTTTGAACTCGGAAAGCTGTGAAATTTGAGCTTTAGACTTCTTTTGGTATGATCTTTCTGGGAAAAATATTGAAAAAAAATCAAAAAAATCAGTGTTGTTATCGATTTTTTCCAAGAACTAGGGTTCTTAGTTTGGGAAATTTGGGGATTAGGGTTTTCTTGTGCAATTGATCTAATTAGTTGCAATAACTCTAATTGATTGTGTAATTGAGATCCTTGGGTTGCTTTTGCTGTTAATTGTGATTTGATTTGGAGAATTTCAGGTTACAAACTCTATTGGATTCAAGTGGTACAAAATAGGAGACAAGTGGTACTAGGGTTTATGCTAATCGATTGATATTGTGATTGTGCTTGAATTGAGTTTTTGTGCAGCAACTTTGGAGAAGAATTTCGACATAAGGAGCCTGCATTAAGTGGTTTGGTTTGGTTTAAGATCACTTTTCTTTTGATTCACAAATAACTTTGCTACTAATTGTTTGTTCCTCAAGTAGGTCACGAGAAGAAAGGAGTACTCTAGGAGTTGCTCTTATTAGGCCTATTGAAGCTAGTAAAAGGCAAAATCTTGTGAGATCATTAAGAGAGTAGTGGATCGCCAATCCATAGGACTTGAGTACAAACACGAGAGCACAAGTCAAAGGTATAAGCACACACACACTTGTGAGGATTTTTACCACTAATCTTTGTTCTTTTTGTAGGTATTATGGAAGGAGAACAAGAGCAACCAAACGTGACTGCTATGTTGCAAGCTCTAATGCAACGATTGGACACTATGGATACTAAATTCGATGCCTTGGCCGAAGATGTCCAACAAGTAAAGGATGGCCAAAATCAACAAGCTCAACCACCTCAACAAAGGGCTAATGCCGCACAAAACAATGAGAGGATTCAGCTTCCACCACCGAGGCAAATTGCTAGAATCGATCCCATGGAAAGATTGAGGCAACAAGAGCTTGGAGGCCAAACAATCAATTAGAATTTACGGCCTAGGAAGGGAATCGAAAGAGAAGAGATTAAAGACAACATCAAATACAAGATCCCTAAATTCAATGGGAGAGGGTCTCCATCCGATTATTTGGAGTGGGAATCAAAATTGGATATGTATTTCGATTACTATCCTCATGCCGAGCCAAAGAAGGTGCAAATTGCTACTCTTGAATTCACGGAGAATGCTTTGAATTGGTGGAATCAATTAGTGCAAGCAAGAAGAAGAAACTTGGAAAGACCTATTGATACATGGTTGTCGTTAAAAAGCCTTATGAGGAAGAGGTTTGTTCCAAGCTTTTACACTAATGGTCTCTACCAAGAGTTGCAATCTTTGAGGCAAGGAACTAGGAGTGTTGATGAATACTACTCCGAGATGATGTTGTTAATGTCTAGAGCCGAGGTTGATGAAGCTCCACAAGCTACTATAGCTAGATTTATGGCGGGGTTGAATAGAGAAGTTCATGATATTGTGGAGATGCAACAACACTATGATGTTGAGGAATTGTTTCAACATGCATTGAAGGCCGATGGCCAAGTAAAGAGGAATAAAAAGAGCTTTGCATCATCATCAAGCTCATGGAAAACTCCAATAAAAAGGATGATAAGTCGACCAAAGAAAAGGAGTTGGTGGCACAAAAGGGTACTACCCCTAAATCCGATTCTAAGTCTTCATCGAATTCATCTTCAAAGAATCATGTTAAGTGTTTCAAGTGTCAAGACTTTGGACACCATGCTAAAGATTGTGTTAACAAGAAAGTGTTGTTCGTGAATGAACAAGGAGAAATCGAAAGTGAAGATGAAGAGATTACTCTAGGATCTAGTGGTGATGGAGATGATGAAGGAGATGCGCATGAAGATAGTGATGATGGTGTCGGTTTTACACTTAAGAGTTTGGTTGCTAGAAGAACTTTGAGTGCTTATGTGAAAAACGATGTGAACAATCAAAGGGAGAACTTGTTTCATACTAGGTCGTATGCGAATGGGAAGCCTAGTAGTGTGATTATTGATGGTGGGAGTTGTACAAACATAGCTAGTATTTATTTGGTGAAGGAGATGCAATTACCCAATATACAACACCCTAAACCTTACAGCTTGGGTTGGATCAACGATAAGGAAGAAATTAGGGTTAACAAACAAGTTTTAGTTTCTCTTTGTTTGGGCAGGTACAAAGGAGATGTATTGTGCGATATCTTACCCATGCAAGCATGTCATGTACTACTTGGGCGACCATGGCAATATGACAACAAAGTTCAATATGATGGTGAGACGAACCAATATACTCTCATGTGTTGTAAGAAGCCCTTTACTTTTATTCCATTATCACCTCAAGAAGCTTTAAAAGATCAATTAAAATTGAAAGAGGAATTTACTAAAATGGAATCCGATTATAGGGCTAGAGAAAAGAATAAACATGCTAAGTTAGATGTAAATTGCGATTTAGTTGAAAAGCATGCTAGTTCTAAGAAAATTGTTAAAGAGTGTATGTTAGCTACTAAGAGTGAGATTAAAGAAGCTTTGAATGATAATTCTGTTTTGATCTTACTTTTGCTTAAGAATACACTTGTTGCTACTAACGACTTGGAAAGAGAGCTTCCAAGCAACATTGTTTCTCTTTTGAGTGATTATGTAGATGTGTTTCCGGAGGAGATTCCTAGTGGTTTGCCGCCAATTAGGGGAATTGAGCATCAAATTGACTTCATCCCTGGAGCGCAAATACCTAATAAGCCAACCTATAGGACAAACCCTGAGGAAACAAAGGAATTGGAGAAGCAAGTTGGAGAGCTACTTCAAAAAGGGTTTGTGCGTGAGAGCCTTTCTCCATGTGCCGTTCCTATGTTGCTTGTTCCTAAGAAAGATGGGACTTGGAGAATGTGTGTTGATTGTAGAGCAATAAACAACATAACGGTAAAGTATCGTCACCCTATTCCTAGATTAGATGATATGCTAGATGAATTGCATGGTGCTTGCTTATTTTCTAAGATTGATCTTAAGAGTGGCTATCATCAAATTCGCATGAAAGAGGGTGATGAATGGAAAACTGCCTTTAAAACTAAATTAGGGTTGTATGAATGGTTAGTTATGCCTTTTGGATTGACTAATGCACCTAGTACATTCATGCGATTAATGAATCATGTTTTAAGAGCTTTTATTGGCAAGTTTGTTGCTGTTTATTTTGATGATATACTTGTGTATAGCCGAAACCTAGATGAGCATGTTAGGCATCTAAGATGTGTGTTAGATGTACTTAGAGTTGAGAAATTATATGCTAACCTTAAGAAGTGCACCTTTTGCACAAACAAGCTTGTTTTTCTTGGTTTTGTGGTTTCATCGCAAGGTATAGAGGTTGATGAGGAAAAGATCAAGGCAATCAAAGATTGGCCAACACCCACCAATGTTGGACAAGTGAGATCTTTTCATGGCCTAGCCGGATTCTATAGGAGGTTTGTTAAGGACTTTAGCACCTTAGCCGCCCCTATTACAAGTGTTATGAAGAAGAATGCACCATTCAAGTGGGGAGATGAACAACAAGAAGCATTTGAGACGTTGAAGGACAAACTAACTAATGCTCCTTTGCTTGTTTTACCTAACTTTAACAATACTTTTGAGATTGAATGTGATGCATCAGGGGTTGGAATTGGAGCTGTTTTAATGCAAGGTGGGAAGCCCGTCGCTTATTTTTGTGAGAAATTGAATGGGGCTGCATTAAATTATCCAACCTATGATAAAGAGTTGTATGCTCTTGTGAGGGCGTTGCAAACTTGGCAACACTATCTTTGGCCTAAGGAATTCGTGATTCATACGGATCATGAGAGCTTGAAGTATTTAAGAGGCCAAAAAAAGTTAAACAAGAGACATGCTAAGTGGAGCGAGTTCATAGAGAGCTTTCCTTATGTTGTGCGATACAAACAAGGTAAGGAGAATGTGGTAGCCGATGCTTTATCAAGGAGGTATGTCTTACTTTCCATGCTTGATTCTAAGTTTCTTGGTTTTGAGTATATTAAGGAATTATATTCTAGTGATGTTTACTTTGGTGAAATATTTAAAGCATGTGAAAATTCATGTTTTGGAAAGTATTATAAGCATGATGGATTTTTGTTTAAGGAATCTAGATTGTGTGTGTGCCTTCTTGTTCTTTGCGCATCTTGCTCTTGAGGGAATCGCATGAGGGGGGATTAATGGGTCACTTTGGAGTTGATAGAACATATGATATATTGCATGAACACTTCTTTTGGCCTAAGATGCGACATGATGTAGGGAAGTATATTGCTAGTTGCATTGTTTGTTTGCAAGCTAAATTTACTTCTAAACCGCATGGATTTTATACTCCTTTGCCTATTCCTCATGAACCATGGACTCACATTAGCATGGACTTTGTGTTAGGTTTACCCCGTTCTAGGAGAGGTAAAGATTCTATCTTTGTGGTTGTTGATAGGTTTTCTAAGATGGCACACTTTATTGCATGTACTAAAATGGATGATGCCATTAATGTAGCTAATTTTGTTCTTTAAAGAAATTGTTAGACTACATGGAATGCCTAGGACGATTGTAAGTGATAGAGATGCTAAGTTCTTAAGTCACTTTTGAAGAACTTTATGGGCTAAGTTAGGAACTAAGTTGTTATTTTCTACTACTTGTCATCCTCAAACCGATGGTCAAACCGAGGTAGTTAATAGGACTTTATCTACTTTGCTTAGGGCTTTAATTAAAAAGAACTTAAAAACTTGGGAGGATTGTCTACCTCATGTCGAATTTGCATATAATAGAAGCATACATAGCACCACTGGATATTCACCTTTTGAAACTGTGTATGGCTTTAATCCTTTAACCCCATTGGATTTGTTGAGTTTACCTTTGAGTGTGCAAGTCGACATGGATGGACAAAGGAAGGCCGATTATGTTAGAGAACTTCATGCTAGGGTCTAAGCTCAAATTGAGAAGAAGACACAACACTACATGAAGAATGCTAACAAAGGGCGCAAGGAAGTCATCTTTGAACCCGGGGATTGGGTTTGGTTGCATCTAAGGAAGGAGAGGTTCCCTGAAAAGAGAAAGTCTAAGCTCTTATCTCGTGGAGATTTGGTCCATTCCAAGTCTTGGAGAGGATCAACAACAACGCCTACAAGCTAGATCTTCCTAGTGAATATGGCAATGTAAGTGCTACTTTTAATGTTTCAGACTTATCCTTGTTTGATAGTGATACAGATTTGAGGACAAATCCTTTTCAAGGGAGAGGGGATGATGCGCCAAGGGCTTATCATGGCTTAGAAGAACACATTGGAGCCAATGAAGATCATGGAGTTGTCATCGATGCTAACTTGGAGGAGCATGGAGAAGGAAGCACTTGTGACCGGCCACGCGACTTGGAGATGTCCGACCATCACCGGCCACGCGACTTGGAGTTGCCCAGCATTCACCGGCCACAACCGGCCAAATGACTCGGCCATGCCCGGCCACAACCGGCCATATGATCCTTTAACTATACTGTTGGGTCCAATAACAAGGGCTCGGGCTAAAAGGTTTAAGGAAGCTTTAGTGGGCTTTATAAGATCTCATCTTGAAGAATTGAAGACCATTGAAGACTCATTGAGCCGATTTGAAGACCACACACCAAGGAATATTCCAAACGATTCCATGGTGTGTACCATGTTATCCATCGATGGGCATTAGGCTTAACATTGTGTAATTCGGCCATTGGGGCCTTTATTCTATCTTAGATTAGTTATTTATTTAGTCTAGAAGACATTGGGTTGGACCTTGTTTGACTAAGTCCAATCCTTGCTTAATTATGTAATGTTATTTACTTTTCCTAGTAGGACAAGGAGTAGGCTATTTCCTTGTTCCTTCCTTTTAATTATGCCGCCCCTTATAGGATTAGGAGTTGGTTTGGAGTAGGTTATGCGCCAACCCCTCCCCTATAAGGGCTCTTCTATCTCTTGTAAACATAAGTCAAGTTAATCAATAAAGTTGAGAGGTTTATACCCAAATCGATTTCTTTGGCTTCATTGTTCTAGTTTGAGCAAATTTAGGGTTCTTCATCTTGTAGAGTCCTAGCAAGCAATTAGGTTGAGATAACTTAGTTGTTTGTGAATCTTGTGATCTTGAGAATTCAATTGCAGGTCTAATTGAGTGCTTAAGGCCGACGAAAGAGGAGAGATAGCTTTGTGAAGGTCATCGACATACAAGTCTAGGAGTTGAAGAAGTTCAAGTCGACTTTGGTGGATATTCAAAGGGTGGATTTGAATCTAATACAACTAGATTCATACCAAGCACCAGGAGGACTCCAATGATCGGGGAAAACTTGTTTCGCGACGATGAGCTCACCATGAACAGACCGCATTCCCTCCTCATATTCTTTAACAGCAGCATCAATTTTACGCACCAATTGGGTACTAGTAAAACACTTACTATCATGTAGACAAGAATTTATTTAAACCATATCAACCAAAGAGAAGTAAGAACCTTTGGAAGACACCCTTTTGTTGAGCCATAACACACAGGTTTAGACAAAAATCATCTGTACCCACATTTTCATCAACAAAGCAGGCCATCCAAGGCATTGATGCATTCCAAACTCGTTTAGCAAGAGGGTAATCAAAAAATAAATGAGCTAAAGACTCCCCTTGTTCACCACATACACAGCACACATCCTCAACTTCCATATGTCTCGATCACAGAATGTTTCGAATGGGAACAAAACCATGCATAAAACGCCAATTAAAATACTTCACTTTTGGAATCACTTTCGACGTCCATACCAGCTTCCACACAGGATTCCTGAGCTCCATATCCACCACTTCTCTATCCAAGAAAATTCACGCCACATGGTAAGCAGAGCGAACTGTAAACATGCCCAATTTCGACTCAGTCCATATGAGCTTATCATCAATCCATTCAAGACTCAGTGGGATATCCAATATAGCTTCAACTGTATCAGAATCAAACAGCAACCTTAGCAGCTCCTCCGTCCACGATCTCTTTTCCTGATCAATCAACTCCGCAACAATGCCATGGTCTATTACATTCGGCTCCATACTAGCAGGTTTCTCGAAAGGCAATCCCGGAACCCATGTATCAATGAGGATCCGCACCGATTGGCCATCTCCAATCCTCCATCTTGTCCCAAGCTTCAAAACAAATTTTGCTTCCATAATGCTCCTCCACATATACGATGGATTAGAGCCCAAATTAGCATTCATAAAATTTGAGTCAGGGAAATATTTTGCTTTAAACACCCAAAAACAAAGAGTACTAGTATTATGAAGAAAACGCCACCCCTGTTTAGCTAAAAACGCCAAATTGAAGGCCTCAAAATCTCTGAATCCTAGACCCCCATCCAATTTAGATGTACACAAATCCTGCCAACGCACCCAATGAATGCCTCTATGCTCTTTGCCATACCCCCACCAAAACCAAGCAATTATCATATTGAGATCATGGATAAAAGTCTTGGGAAATTTAAAACAACTCATCACATTCACAAGAATTGCCTGCGCTACTGCTTGGATAAGAACCCTCTTTCCTGCTGTAGAAAGTAATTTACCCTGCCAATGATGAATGCACCTCCATAACCTATCTTTAATATACTGAAAATGCAGCTTCTTTTCCTTCCCAACCAAGATCGGCAAACCAAGATATTTGTCTCCAACAAGCATGCGTTGCACACCAATTTTGCCTTAATTTCTTCCCTGCGATTCATTGCAGTATCATGACTAAAATAAATGGCAGATTTATCAATGTTTACAAACTGACCTGAAGCAAGCTCATATTAGCGAAGCAACTCCATAATTGTTTCAGCCTCCCCTATAGAAGCTCTAGCGAAGAGCAAGCTATCATCAGCAAAAAGCAGGTGAGTTACTCTTGGAGCAGCCCTACATACTGAAACCCCCTGTATAATTCCCTGCTCATCAGCACTATTCAACAAAGAAGAAAGGCCTTCAACACACAGTAAAAATAGGTAAGGTGAAATTGGGTCTCCTTGTCTGATTCCACGAGATGGAACAATGTCACCGCATTGTTTTCCATTAACTACAACCGAATAAGATACCGTACGTACACAAGTCATAACTAAAGAAATCCATGAACAAGGAAAACCCATTGTTTTCATCACCTTCTCCAGATAATCCCATTCCACCCTACCGTAAGCTTTACTCATATCCAATTTCAAAGCCATGAATCCCTCCTTTCCACATCGCTGACTTTTCAACTGATAGATTGTCTCATATGCCGCCAAAGCATTATCAAAATCAACCTTCCTGGAACAAAAACACTTTGATTCTCACTTATAATATCAGGGAGGATTTGTTTCAATCTGTTAGCTAACACCTTCGAAACAATTTTATACAAAATGTTACAGAGACTGATCGGTCTATACTCAGTTGACGAACTTGGCTTATGAACCTTCGGGATCAAAACAATGTTAGTAGCGTTAAGGCCCGACCCCAATGTACCGCCATTCAAGAAACCCAAAACCGCTGAAGTTACCTCACATCCAATAACATCCCAATATTTTTGATAAAGCATTGCTGTCATACCATCCGGACCAAGTGCCTTAGAGGGGTTCATTTAATCAATGGCAACCTTGATTTCCGAAGCTTGCCATGGCTGCGTTAAAGTCTCAATATGGGCTTGGGAAAGCCGAGTTTTGATAGTATCACAAATTCCATTGGATACCGAATTATGAGAGGAAGCAAATAATTTCTTGAAGTAATCAATAAATGTATCCTCAATTTCCTCAGGCTTAAAGATCCACCTACCATCATCATTTTGATCTTAGCAATAGAATTGTCTTTCTTCCGCTGTGAAGCAAAATTATGGAAGAATGCAGTATTTCGATCCCCCTCCCTCAACCATAACGACTTAGCTCTTTGTCTCCAGTACAATTCGTGACATTTCTCCAATTCAGAGAGCTCCAGTAATAAGCCATCCAAACGATCCAACTCAACTCCACCCTCTCTTCTATTATAGTGCTTGGCGATTTCCTTCTTCACTCTCTTAATACTACGTGGAAGGGAGCCATAAACATTCTTGTACCAGCCCACGAAATCACTCGAACAATTCTTAATCTTCTCTAGCAAAGCCTCTAACGAATTAGCTCCCCCATGACTCCAAGACTCCACAACAATCCTTCGAAAATCCTTATGTCTTGTCCAAAAATTATCAAATTTAAATGAAGGTTGTTTGATAGTATTACATAATGGAAACTCCCTCAATTGGAGTAAAATAGGGAAATGATCAGAGAAATTAGAGTAAAAATGATACTTTACCGAATGTGCAAATTTATGTAACCAGGATCATGATACCAAGAATCGATCAAGCCTCTCAAAAACCGCACCCTTTCCTCTCCCCCTCCTCCATGTCAATTTAGGTCCTTGAATTGGTAGACTCATCAAATCACACTCTTCAACAACATTCGGAAAATCTTGTATTTGAGACAATGGTCGAATACTTCCACCCACATTCTCTGAACCATCTAATAACTCGTTAAAATCTCCTCCAAGAACTCATGGGAGAAAACTACGATGCATCAAATCACGTATGAGCTGCCACGACTCATGGCGTCTACTAGTGAACCTCCATGGCGAAGCATTATCAGCATCAATAATCTGCATATCAATGTGAGAACTAGAATAACTTAAAATTGTAACATCCCAAGAATCCTGCCATAGTACTGAAAGACCACCTCCTCTCCCAACACAATTTACACTAAAACAATTTGTAAAACCCCACCTCGATCTCAACCATTCCATCTCATTAGTTGTTCTCCTTGTTTCACACAAGAAAACCAACTTGGGGCGGTGTTTATTCAACACCTGTTGCACTTGTGGAATTGCCCGGGCTGTCCCCAATCCCTGGCAATTCCAAGCCAAGATACTCATTGTTCTTGGCGGGGTTGGCCAAGAATAACAACCTCTGCCATCTGAGGAGTTTTAAAATCAGAAATACTATCAAAAGCCAATTCACCATCTTCCCTACTTTTCTTCCTTTCTCCCTTCATGGTACCATTCGACCCTTCTCTCTTCTTACCCGAAACCTTAACCACCTGGGATTGTTTACCGCCTTCCCCCATCACATTAGCACGAGCATTTCTTTTCCACTTCTTACCACCCTGATTACTACCACCACCATTTGAGGAATTGTTTGTGGCGTTAAACACGAACTTATCAGCTTTAGTGGCATGTCCTATCTCCATGTCCACGACTTGGTCCATCCCCACAGCCTTGAGATTAGGCTTCGTTGTCCCGACTTCATGAGCACCCAAGCAATTCGTGTTTTTCGATCCATCCTGTACATGAACAGATTTAATCCCTTCCTCATGCTGTCCCACTTTAGATTGATTATTATCAATTAAACTTGTATTATCATCCTGAAATTCCGGGTGAGTCACCAGATCCTTAGCACCCTTCAATTGAAGCAAATGTTGCCTCGATTGAACTTCCTTTACACCATTCCCTTGTTCTCCATTAACCGACTGCTCCTTACCATCCTAACGCCCTGTACGTGTTTCGCTAATACCAGGACCATCAAACCTTAACCCTTCTGAGCGAGGAACTTCTACTCTCAACCACGGTCCATATTCCTTGACAACTTTCCCTTTATCTCTCCTCATGATCGCATCTTTTTCACACTCATTTTCTACATGAGTCAAACAACCGCATACATAGCAAAAATCGGGGAGCCGCTCATAACGAAAACTAATAAGAATCTTCCCTCCATTAGGTGCAGTCAAAACCATGCCGCGACGCAAAGGTTTATTCACATTCAAACGAGCTCTGAGCCTTAAATATTTTCCCCATGCCACCTTCTCACCACAGTTTTCGATTTCTTCGACTCCTCCAAACGAATCCCCAATTACTTTGCCAATTTTCTCGTTCATAAACCCGAGAGGTAGATCATGTGCCTGGATCCAAAAAGAGCAGCCATCCAATTTGATTTCCTCGACACTATCATAGGCATCAAACTGTTTTAAAGCTAAGAGCAAGTGCAATGAATGCACCAAAACAGCATTTTGCTGTTAAAAAGGCAAAAAATCTTCTCCAACGAATGTTGCAAATTTCGGTTCCCGATGAGCAGCATTTTGCAAATACTACAGTACCGTGCGGTACTCTAGCTCAAACGCAAATTTCATTTCTTTCTTTTCTTTCCCCTTTTTCACTTTAACAATTTTGTTTATTACTTCTTATATCCTTTTTTATATTTGCTAATTTAAATTTCGAGAAATATCAACATTTATATTTAAAATTATTATGAAAAAAAAATCATTAGAAAGATTTCATTGAGACCTTTAAAATAAGACCAATATTAAATATGTTTTTTTTTACTTTTTCAATAATTAGTTTTTGGAGTTTATTTTTGTTTTAACTAACTAATAATACAAAAAGAACAACCACATTAATTATTTCCAATAATTAAAACCTAAACCAAAGTATTATGTAATTCTAATTAATTTTTATGAATTAATAATAGTTAACAAATAAATGATGCAAAAAATGGTGCTATACATTGGAGGGGAATAAAATTTGGTGTAAGAATATTCTCAAAAGATTCTTTCTTAGCACCAATTTGGTGCAAAATTTGATGTCAAACGTTGCACATGCTCTAAAAGTGCCTTGTTGAAATTCCATTAACCCGTAGAGTGTGTTTGGACGGGAATATTCAAGATGGATTTTCTTTTTAATAGGGATTTTTTAAAATCTAAATTTAAAAAACTTGGTTTGGTAACATTATAATTGAGTTTTTAAAAATCTTGGGAAATTGAAGAGGGATTTTTGAAGGGTCCAAAACCTCACTTCAAAATCCATGTAAACTGGTATTTTTTTTTTAAATTCTCTTCTTTTTACCTTAAGCATCATATTAACTAACTTTCCTTTTTTATAAATTTTTATACTCGTATTTTTTAACTTAAATGATAAAAATGTATTTTTAGAAGATATGTTTTCACTTCTAAATTTTATTAAAAATATATATACATTATTACAAATCAAATGATATCCATATTGCATATTTTTATTCTTTTAATATTATTTTTTATAATTAAATATATTATTTTATTAAAAAATTTTGAATATCTCACAATTTACTCCTAAAAATCTTCATTCAAACTAAGATTTTTAAAAGCTAGCATTTCAAAATTCTTTCATTTTGAAAATCTTTGAAATTTTAAGAATTTCTCATCCAAACGTACTCGTAAAGTCTAAACTTTTTTTTGGGTGAGTACAAATGAAATCTCACTACAATCCGAATAAATTTCTATATGCACGGTACACCTACCAATTGAGTTAACAACTCGGGTGCATAAAGTCTAAACTTTAAA
Source organism: Corchorus capsularis (assembly GCA_001974805.1). Classification (NCBI taxonomy): domain Eukaryota; kingdom Viridiplantae; phylum Streptophyta; class Magnoliopsida; order Malvales; family Malvaceae; genus Corchorus; species Corchorus capsularis. Next base: position 36,987 of record AWWV01008826.1, read on the forward strand.
CTTTAGACCGAGAGTATATCAAATAATTATTCATAATAATAATATAATAATAATTAAATAAATGTTCTTACCAAAAAAACATAATAATTAAATAAATAAGAAGCTTTCCAGTTTCCACGTGCAAAATGCATATGACGTTAGAACAGGAAAAAGAGAAGAAAGTTTTGGCAATGCTCCTATTCCTCTACACTGTGAACTGTCACCACCAAATCCTACTCTTTCATAATCCTACTCTTTCTGACACTCTCGTCCTCCCCTTCTTCCATTGTCTCCTTTTTATTAGTTTTTTTTTTAATACTACTTAATAGTTGAGAATTAAGATTTATAAAAAAAGAAGTAATAAAATAAATAAAGATGAGACTTGAAAGTAAATTTATGATTTTTTGCTTTTGTAGAATAATAAATTTTGTTGGGGTAGTAATATATAATGGGCTATAGCTATGGAGCCTTGACCCAAGCTGGAAAAATTAGCCCTTTTTGTCTGATGGTAAGAGAGAGACTTATGAGTTATGACCCGCCATAGAACTAGAAAACAGAGAAATCTCACAACACCGTTGAAAAAAGACTGTAATTAAGAAGGAAAAACAAAAAACCAAAACGCCATTACAACAGCAAAGAGGTGTTGGGTTCCACGTTTCGTTCCATGCAGCTGAGAGCTGACTCTCACAACCGAAACTCACCAGCAGCAACCCCACCCTGTAGGTGACTCACAGCACCACCACCACACCTCCGCCCTCCGTACACCTCATTTCCAACCCCACACGTGTGCATAACCTTCGATCACCTCTCTTGGGTAAGCTTAGCAGCTCTCCTTCTCCTCGATTTCTTCTCCTTGCTTGTCCTTGTTCAAAAGTCTCACTTCCAAGTTCCACCCTTTTTTACCCCTATCAAGATAATTACAAAACAAACAGCCGTTGTGTCTTAACTTTGGATTGTTCCATCTTTTTATTTATTATTTATTACACCATACTATATTTTTTTGACTTTTTTTGCCCCTCTCTGGAAGTGTTAGTATTTAGTTCTGTGGCCCCCACACCCAAGCTTTGTCTTGTGGGGTCCTCAGATTTTGTGTTCTGGTGGGATATGCCATATGTTTGCTGATATGCTTAATGCTTTATATATAGTTTTCTCTGTTCTGTTCTATATCTGCGGTAGTCTTTTGTTTTCCGTTGTAGTTGTGCAAGAAGCAGTGTAAAAAGAGTGTTAGAAAGCGAGTGTGTAATTGATTAGAATAGAAATGGCTGAGATTGAGAGTGAAATGAAGATTGTTTCAACTGAAAACAATGCTTGTGATGAGTTTAAAAGGGTAGCAGCATCAGGAAAAGAAATTGTTGGTCAAGGTGCTTGTGATGTCAATGTTGGGCTCAATGCCCAAGTTGACAATCCTGAGCACCAGCTTCAGAGTGGTGAAAATAACTCATTGCTTGCTTTGCAAGAAATCCAGGGACCCTCTACTCCTGTAAAGACTAATGGTGCTGCTGGTGGAAATGAGGTGGTGGAAATTGTGAAGGAGAAACCTAAGCTCATTTTGACTAATGATTTTAAACCTCGTGTTCGGTGGACTCACGAACTTCATGCTTGTTTTGTTGATGCTGTCAATCAGCTCGGTGGCCCTCATAGTCAGTGTTCATTTCTTCTTATTCTCTAGTAGTCTACTTCTTTGCCATAAAAGTAGTTTGTTTCTGTGATGAAAGTTGAACTGATTTTCTAAACTGAATGGAAGACATGGAACATTTCTATATACATTGATTTTTTTGTCATGTTCATTTTTGTCTATAGGCACAAGAGAAAGACTCAGAATAGCTTGAGTTTTCTTTTTCCAATTGGAAATAACCCTGCATGCCTTATTAAGTAGTTAAGAATAGTTGTTTAACATGTTTTCAACATTTCATCTATCATCCTTATTTATCATGATCTAGAACTGAAGTCTGGCTAAATGGCTTAGGAGCTTTAATTCGTATTTGAAATTTTCAATTCTCTTCTAACTTCATTTTGCTAGCTAAAAGTTTGATTTTATCTTTTTCCTTTATTTTCTTTGTAGAATAATATGTTCCTGTTTTCTGTTTTGGAAAGGAAATCCGCTTTCTTAATGGTCTGCTGTGAGCATGTGTTACTGCATCCCAATCATTCTAGTAAATTTTGTGACCTTTTACAAGCGTTTAAATGATTTGATAGTGACCTGCAGGCTCTAATTTCTCTACTAACTTTTCACGAAATCGATAGATTTTAAGAATTCAAACATGCAGCAATATATATTTCATTTTTCCTCATATAGTTTCTGTTTTCTTTAACTGCATGCCACTGGTTCCCTTTCTTTGTTTTAATATAGGTCTGTCAAATTAGCTTTATGCATAAGTTGTTAATCCCGTGTGATTTTCCTAAAATTTCCTACCACTTACCTCTTGTGTGTGTGTGTGTGTGTTTAATTTTAAACATGCTCACTTGACCATTTTCAAATAAAACTTGCTCAAAAAATTATGTATAAAATGCTCCTTCAATGTTTTTCGTCCTTGCTATCTCCATCTTTAACATGCCCATGTAGATTTGATTGAAGGAGCATTCATAAAAATCATCGCCACTTTCCTCAGGACATGCATGCTTCGATTTGGTCGTTTATGTGCCTTCCTCTGCTTCTATGTGTGACGTGTTGAAAATAGATTGCGTTAACAGTAATCTAGGCAGTCTGCGTAGTTTCTTGGTGGCTGCTGACGAAATATTTGTCGATTAGTGACAGTGTAGTAGATATTAACCCTTTTTTTATTTTTCTGGTTTAGATTCTTGTAGTTCTGTTACATTGCATTCTAGGAATATTGTTTATACTCAGCCATATGCTTTTGGAAAGTTTGTCAACTTCTATTTTGGTGTGCTCTTCTCAGATACACTTCTGTGTAATGCCTTATGTCGCGTTCTTATGGTTTTACTGAGCATCCGTAATGTATGTTTGCGTTATGCAATCTTTACAATACTTTATTTGATGGTACAAGCCGCAAGTTTGTCAGCTTGTATCATTACAAAGATGCTTTGGCGACTTTGAGTACGTTTTATTGTTCTAACTTGGTGACATCACCAGAAAATAGGGCATCCTAGGATTCTGCAGATACCACAAATGAAGTTTACACGCACTCTATTCATTTTCCGCTCCCCTCTTCCGTTTCATGCACGTGCAGTGCTATTAATTAGTAGCTTTTTGCTTAGAATTAGCCATTTTTGTCATAAATAGGAGGATTTATTTAAGCCCTATTAGCTGAAAAGTTGACCTTGAGACAGGATGTGTGTGTGTTGGTAAGTTACTTTTGCCCAGCCACAAAACAGATGATAGGATACGAGTTTTCACCTCTTTCCAGCTATACTACTATTTTATTGCTTTTATGGTCCTTTTTGTGTAATTATAGATCGAATTTTCATTTGCTTCAGTAATACAATTCCATCCTTTCTGAAGCTGTTTTGACAGATATGCTACATAGTAACATAGAAATATGCTCTTTTGACATGTAATGCCAACTTGCATAATGCACAGACTGAATTTTTGTCTATGTTTTATGAGCTCTCAACTCAAGTGTATACGTTGATGTTATAGCTACATAATTTGCTGAACTCCATATACCTATAGGTGTTTAGTTTAATCAAGGACTAATTTTCGCTTTGCTACCAGTAGTTAACCTTGCCACCATGTTCTGACCATATATTCTATTTGCAGAAGCAACCCCAAAGACTGTTTTGGACTTGATGGATATCGAGGGGCTCGGTCTTTTCCATGTTAAAAGTCATTTGCAAGTTAGTATTTATATTTGGTTTAAAATTTCCTTTTTAGAACTTAAATTCTTAAGTATTAAAAGTTTCCATATAACTAATTATCATTCATGCCCACCTATTCATCAATATATTTCAGAAGTACAGACTCGGTAGGTTTTCAGCAAAGGAGTGGCAGGACACAGCCAAAAATGGTAAATTTTTGTTGCATCCACCTGCCTTCATTCTTAAATTTTTTAATCATGTAATTTGAAGTGTTTATTTAACAACTTGTTCAACGTAGATACATGCCAAATAAGGAAAAAGGAACTGCATACTACACTAGGTTTTCTTATTAATATTTGAAGCATTTAATTTAAGGCGTATTTTGGATATGAAAAAGTAAAGAGAGGAGTATCTGAATTCTGATGGTCTTCGATCCAACTTTCAAAGAGATGAATGCTTTATTTATTGATATAAAAAATGAAAGTTATAGTAGAATATGATGTATGAAACAATTAGAAAAGAACAGAATGTAAAAGCAACTCCTATACAGGGTTAGTAGGGAAAGATGGTCATACTGAGTAAAAAGCCATAGTGCACATTTTATTCATTCATTAAAAGTAGTATATTTTTTATATTGAATGATGTGTAGCTAGCATTCATATTGTAGTGCACATTTTTTGATTGAATGGCTCTTCCCCACATCTTTGTCATTTTCTCTAAAAACTTGAAAAGGATATGATGGATGAATGTTTCAGCAACTTTATAATTTGTTGAGTAAATGCATGTCCATGATCATTTGGCTGTTCAACACAATATCCTGGTATAAATGAAATTCACATCCTAAAATCCCTGAGAATAACTGAAAAGTTCATAGAAAAAGAAATAGGAGCAACATATCAGCTGAGCCTAAATTGAGGACCATCTTCTTTAATTTCAAGTAATGTTTAACTTAGATGAGCAATTTATGAATGCAACGTTGTACTCAAGCTGACAATGTATCTTTAAATGCTACTGAATACAAGGAATCTCAGTTTCTGAAATCGTGGGAGCTTCACGCGGTGTTAGTTCTTTGAAGTCAGTATCATCCCGCACCAATGCTTCTAGGTGTGTTTTTCTTTTTGTTGAGGTGCCTTTTTATCTTCTACACGACAAATGAACTGAATATTATGCTACTTTCTATTGTGAATTATTGGAATATAATATGCAGAGGTCGTAAAGCTAAACAAACTGCAAAATCACAAGAAGAAATTGATGAGAAACTCCATCTGAGAATTGAGGTAAGTTCATCAGTAACTTAGAAGGAAATATATATGTATTCTAGTTAGACATATCTGTTTGTCATTAAGTTTGCTTTTGAAAAAAATATTTCTTCATTTCTATCTTTGACTAGGCAGTTGCATTCCTTCATGGTAGGAATTTTAAAGTTTTTCCTGTCAATAATATGATTTATAGTAGTGAGATCTCTCCTTGATATATATCATATATATGTGATATTCCTTTGTATATTTCTATAATTTGCTTGCAGTCAACATTACCATTAAACAGAGCTGTTATTATACTATTTTACAAATGGGAACATTGTAAACTAATAATCATTCACAAAGTGAAAATTAATTCATATAAAGTAAAACTGATTTAAGAAAGGGAAGTCTTATGGGTTCCCTTGTTCAAAACTTTGCAGACTCAGAAGCATGTACAAAGGTGTCTAGAGGCACAAAGGAGGTATCTAGGCATGGCACTAGAGCGTGCGAGCAAGAAGCTTGGTGATGGGTATCTAGGCAATGCGGCTACAGAAAATACAATTCTGCACGGGCAAGCCTCAGGAACTTTGGCAGCAATATCCGATGTAAGAACCATGGCCACAATTCCAGAGTTTTATGTGAACCAGCAGAATCAATATCCTACATATGACACATTGACGCCACAAGCCAATGTGAGCCTCCAAGAGGTACCTTCAGGTTATCAGCCCCAGTCCTCTGTACAACCCACTGCGCCTGAAGAGTTGTCGACTTCATTTGGATATTCGGAAGCAAGTTCAATATACCAGGAAACGTTCCCTGCAGAGACAGAGAGTGGGAAGAAAAGGGCTCGGCCTGCTGAGGAGGAGGAGGAGGAGGAGGACCCGATAGAAGCGTATTTGAACTGGGATGATACTGAACCAATCAACCTTGATGCTGCCTTTAACTATGACAAACTTTGATTGAAGGTTTCCCTGCCTGGAGCCTTTTCAAGTAAAACAGTTGTAAAGACCAAATCTAATTTTAGTTTACTTGCAAATAGACTACTAACTGTACCCATCACAAACTGGTAACTGTAACTCTTACCATCAGTCCGTAAATATGAATGAAATAGTAGTTGCCCGTTTTGATGAATTATATGTACTTTCTGCCTTACTGGTCTTTTTCATATCTACGTTACACTTCTAGATAATTTCCCCATAAATAATTCACTTCTAATTAGGGTTATGAGCAATAAACAATTGAAAATTTGTCCTTTTTTTTTCTTTTACATAAAAAAAATTGGAGTTTTATAAATGTTAGGTAAATATTATAAGGGTGATTATATGATACACCGGCGGTGTAAATTTTGGACTCCACAAGCGGCTTGTGGAGTTGATACATATCCCTTTTTTTAATTAATTAAGTTTTCAATATTTCAATCTAGTCCCTAAGGGACACATGTCACCCTTTAGGACCCGCTTGAGTAATTTTCTAAACTCCACCGCCGGTGTATTGTATAATTTGCCATATTATAATTTCTGACCCGTTTGTTTTGATGTAATTTAATCACTTTCTATAGAAAATATAGGGTAGAAAATGACTTTAGTATGTTTGGTTATTTTTTTTAGAGAAAGTTTAGGATAAGAAAGTTTAATTGACTTAAATACTTTCTTTCCAAAGTAAAAAAGTGGTGAGCACTTTCTCACTTTTCTCATGAAAGTGATTTTAAGACAAAATTACTTAAAAGGGCATTGTTTTTAAATTTAACATATTCATCAAAGGGTATTTTAATAAATTTAACTTTACTTTCTTAGGAATTTAATTTAAGCTTTAGAGGTTAAACAAACATACTAAAGTAGTTTCTTAAGGAAAAACTTTCTAGTCATATACTTTCTAAAGAAAAACTTTTTACCTTTTTACTTTCTATAGAAACTTTCCAAACGGACTCTAAAACGAAACCTTACTCGAATCGAAATTAATCATCCCAAGATTACTCAAACATATCTTCGAACATATGTAATGTGAACATTATTTCACCCAAAAAAAAGAAGTGAACATTTTGGACAAATTTCATTGATTTCCTTAAATTACGGTATTAATTAAATAAATATGCATCGTAATAATAATGAAGTATGGGTGATCTCCCTCCGAAAAAAACTAAAGGTGTAAGTAATGCGCAAGAAAAGAAACAAATCAAAAAAAATTAATGCGGCTTTCAAAACCAAATCAAACTAGGACTGGGCCACCACCGGCTTCTATAGACATATATACTTATACTATAAATAAATCATCCAATTCCAATTTCCAAGCAGAATATATATTATGAAACTAAAAACCTAATTAACGCCAAGCAAAGCAAGCATCAATGGAGTCGAGTACTGTGGAATGCTCCTTCATAAACATCTTCGAAGAAGAAAGGAAGAATCCATCTTCCGCCGCCGACGACGACGAAGCTGCTCCTCCGTCGTGGGGTGGCCTCATCGAAGTTCGCATTCGATTGTGGCATCAGCTGTGGATCAAAGCCTATAAGTTCGAACACTGTATAAGTGACGTGACGACCCCAACGTTCGTCAACTGCTTTTCGATGCCTTTGACTTTCCTTTTACCGGAGCTGAGCGTATCCCTCGTCTCGGAGAAGCTCCGAAGCATCCACGTGGTGGATCCTAGGGTGTGCGATATCTTGAGCCCCAAGATTGCTGAGTTTGCCGTTGATGTTGCTAAACGTCGCGGCCCAACCAAGAGCTTTCTCACTGTGGCTGAGGTAGAGGTTAAGAAGATTGATTATATTTTAGACCAAGAGTTTGATCGTATTACTAAAACCATTTATGCTGCTGATTTGGTTTGATTCCACCAGAGGAAATTTGTGGATATTTCTTGTCTTTAATTTTTTTTTTCTTCTTTTGGTTAAAGTTTTGCTAGTCTTTTTTTTATATATATAAAAAATTGCTGTTAATTACTACTATATTGAAATTTTGTTATTTTGACACGGAAATGAGAAATCTTTGTTTCTTTTCTTCAAATTTATTTATTATTTATTATTATTAGTTAGTATTATTAAAGTTTAAAAATAAAGAAGATTACTTCATATACAAGATAGGTTAAATCTATTTTCAAAAAAAAGATAGGTTAAATCTTAAGTATTTATTAATTGAATCAGCCCATATAAGATAGGTTAAATCTCAATTAACTAGTACTATTTATTAATTAAATCAGCCTTAAAACTTGCTTTTTTTTTTTGTGCAAAATAAAGGGCAGCCTTAATCAAAACTTGCTCAAATCTCGTTAAACACGTCATTCAATAATAATGTTACATCAATTTACCAAATATAGCATACGATACGAGATTCTCACGCAGTACCTTAAATAGTTGCTGCCAAACCAACATTAGATTTAGGCTCAAAGCCTCAAACGTGAATTAGGGTTTTATTATTCAAGAGTCAAAGACCGCGATGATAATTTTGATTTAGTTCTAAAAGTAAATTGAATTATTGCCCACATGTTTGATTGAGCAACATGAAGTTCTTATTTCCATCTGCACTTGTGTCCATCGATGCCCAGGAAAAATGCACTTCTTGCCTTGATATCGATCTTTTTACAATTTGCTACGGTTGGCAATATAGGTAAAATTAATTTGTAATTATTGGATTAGTTTCTTAAGAGATATATATATCTAAATCTAAAAGGTAAAATAAAGAAAAATTATTTATTAATTTCCTTTGCATGCTTGCAAACGTTTTAGAGAGTTGGAATAGGGAGTTAGAAATTGCAAAACAGATCAGAGAAGCGACTGAAAAAGGCAATAACGGAATCTGAAATTTGTTTGCCATGACCCATGAGTCCCATGACAGAAAAGGGCCGGGAGGAGAATCTATATATACCTTGAAGTTTAATGGAAAATTTTCACTATTGTCCATTTGAGAGCAATTAAGGTGGTCGAAATATGATATAGTATTGTTCAATTATATGTAATGATTACACAATGTTAAGAGTGAAAAAAAAAAAAAGATTGACATAATAGGAGTGATCTATAGAATAATTTCTCCATTTGATCTATAGACACCATTTTCTCTTATCAATTCATCAAAAATCACCCACCTCTAAATGATGGCCCAAGATTCTACCTTTAAAAACCACCCATGGCCACCTCTTGTGCACACCCTTAGGCCTTAGATGAGGCATGCATTTTGATTATGATCAGGGTAATAATCTATTTTTACCGAAATAATTATTATATAAAATGAATTCTACCATCTCTTAGTTGTTCTTCAATATTTTCACGACACTTCTATAGAGGTAACCATATGCATTCCTGTTGTAAAGCACATGAACGTACCTCCACAAATACAACCCTGCAGGTTGCACCCAATTTATTGTTTTTTTTAAAAAAAAAAAATTGTTTTAGGGTATTAAGAATCGAATCCAATTAATTAAGATAGGAAAATTCTAAACAACCAGAAAAAATGACCAGAATTTTATCCAGAATGAGCATCAAAGTCGGGGATGTTGAAATTTTGGTGAATATATAATTAGGTAGGTAGAGTTCATCAAAAACTATACCGTGGCGTTGGCCTTTCTTTCGCCTACACCAGCAGCAAGGACTGCTGATAGGCCTCAACATTGATTTGAGGCTTTGAGCCTAACGTGCGCGACTTCGTGAGTCCAAGGACTGCTAAAGTTACTTGAAAATTGATTATATTCAGAAAACAGAGTTTAGTAGGGATCTCAATGACAATAAACCAGGAAGTGATATTGGCAGTTCAAAATGTTTGAATGATGAGGATGTAGAAACGGATGAAGATTCAATTTGATGAGATAAATTCTAACCTTGAATGAATGCTCATGTTTAACTTTCTATTCATGACGATTAAGCAACACAGAATGCTATGCTCCACGAATTCTGATTAAAAAGAGCGCTCTCAGAGGACAAAGACCAAAAGGCAGTTATCAAAGAAAATAAACCTTTCTATTTGGATTAAAAATATGAGAGAAAATACACGATTTTATGTCCAACAAATTACAACTTTCTAATAACATCAAAATAATCCAACAAAAACTCATAACTAGGTAACTGCGAAAAGAAAATTATGGGAGCAGGGTTGAAGGATGTGACTGTCAAAATCACAAACTCTTATATTATATATATCTATCAAGTCCTAACCTCAACAACCACCGAAATAACAGATAATTTTGAGAGCCTCTTTGATACAGTGTAAACAAATTAGCTACCAATGGCAACTTGAGCAAAAACCAAAATGATGAATAGGGTTATCATCTTCTTACGTGCCAAAGTCTTTTCCAGCTGGTCGATGAAGAAACATTTAATCAATCTTGACAGACGAGAAAAGATAGTGGACAAAATAGAATGATGTGATGAAGCCGATGGTGCCGGTAGACAACATGATTGCAACTGCCATGATCAACGAGTAGCCAAGATATAGAATAGCTGACACAGGACCACTCAAGCTCTGTAGATCAAAGACCAAGTAATTGATTGAGTACAGGAACACATAGAGTGCAACTGAACCCGAAGCAAAGAATGCCTTCCACCACCATCGCCAGTCCTCAACACATAGATGCATGTAGGTAAGGACCACTGACACTTCAGCGCAAACAATGACCAGTAGTAGAAGAACTATAAGCAAGAAGCCAAACACATAATAAAACCTGCCCAGCCAAATGCTAGAAAGGATGAAGAAAAGTTCAATGAAGAGGGTTCCAAATGGAAGGGTCCCAGCACCAAGAACAAGGAGCCATGACGGATATTTGCGTGCAGGAATCTCCCTTGGAATCTGGTTGGTTCGTACAGGATACTGAATAGCTTCAGCTCTTGTCCCTAAGAATCCTCCCACCAGAGTGAGAGGCACAGAAATGCAGAACCAGAGAGACAACAGAATGAAATACAGGGAAATGGGAATTGCACCAGTACTTTTGCTCCCCCACAGAATAAAGTTCAATATTGTAAGGATAACAAAGACAATTCCAGGAAAGAAGCATGCTACCGACCACGAGACAGACCTCCATCCTTCTGAAGTTCCCTTGATAGTTCTCCAGAGACGAACAGCAACATACCCAGCTGCAATACCCAAGAAAAGATAAAGAATAATCATCCCTGTCAGAAGCATTCCTCGTGAAGCTGGTGACATGAAACCCAGGGCAGCAAAAACTATAGTGACAGCAGACATTCCTGTAATCTGAACTCCATCTCCAATCATCACACAGAGAAGCTTTGGATGATCTGGCTCTCTGAAAACATCACCTACAACAAGCTTCCATCCAGAAAGCTCCTCATTCATTTGTGCTTGAGCTTCTTTGTCCAGCTCCTCATACCTTGTCAAATCCCTCCTCACAGTCCTCAAGAAAATGACAAACACAATACCAGCTAGGAAAGTGATCACCATCAGTGAATTTAGAATCGAGAACCAGTGCACACGTGCACCTTCCATCTTCAAATACGCATCCCACCTAGATGGCCATCTAATGTCACTTTTTACAAATTCAACCTCGTAAGTAAATGAGATCCTCTCCTGTTCCCTTATTATCTGTGACTTGTCTAGCTCCAAGGGGCAGTTCACAGAGGAGATATTGTCATACATGTGAAGTTTGGTCATGACTTCAGGATCATATTTAACACTGCATGGAACCACCTCAAAACCAACAATCTCAAAACCAGAGGCCTTTTTCTTGTCAGCTTCAGAAATCACACCCATCCCTTCTTCCCCAGTTCCAATTATCTCCACACCACTCCCCTCATACTCATGAACCAAAACCTTGAACTTGAGGTGATTGATAATGTAATCATCATTGCTATTGGGTGGAGTATACCCAACCGGGAAACCAGTCCACTGAATGTTAATCCCATTTTGTTTTGCAATTCTCATGACTGGCAAATTGTCGAGAATCATATTCACTTGATACAAATCACGAGTCCTCTGTTTCAAAAGCTTAACCTCGTGCTCGTTCAAGGGGTTGGTAGTGCAGAGATAGAGAGACTCATTGACATTCATTCGAAACCGATAAGGAGAATTATCAATCTGATCTCCCATGAGAAGTTCACCGAGATTCTCGGCACTCTTCTTTATTCCACCCAGAGGTTTGCAATAAGGGAGACTGTAGTAACTAAAAGGAAGCTCGGTTTCAATGGAAGTCAAGGAATTAACTTTGGCATATATAGAATCCGAAGGCGAATAAGTGTGCATGTAACTCCCAGGCAGGTAAAACCCATGACAAGAATGGGCAAACAGAACCACTAACAAAAAAATCCGGCAGATTCCAGGCATCTTCCTCTCCGAGAAAGACATTGTGACAGCAGATCTTACACTGTAAGGCTCGAATCTAAGCAACTCTAAACTGAAGCATTCAATATAAAAGATTCTACAAAAGAAAAGATTTTCAACATTCAGTTTCGATCTAAAATTTATCCTCAACAGTCAACATTCATCACAAATTACGAATAATAAGAACCCCAAAAAGAAGAGAACCTAGATGCCTAATTATCAAATAGTTACATTGCATCAACTTTAAAAGCAGTAGATCCATACAAAGATATGCTAGAAAAGCACCAAATAAATTGAAATAAATAGCATATTTCAACAAGAATACTCAAAAACATTATTCATATTAACAGAAAATTGTAGAAACGGATCAGAGTCCAATACAATTAAAAGAATTGACATATTAGATCTAAAACCAAGAACCCAGATAAGTAAGAAGGTGAGAAACAAGAAAAGAAGATTGGAGGAAGAACCTGAGACAGATCTAGGGGATTCGAAGTTCGGGTCAGATTGAAACTGATCGGATCTTGGATCCGGCGACGCCCCAGAAGACGCGTGAGAAGGAAGCAGAGTCCACTGGCTTTCGCTTCTCTCTGTTTTTATTATATTTTTCAGGCTGAAGCTAAGGAATTTTGAGAATATATTGGAGAGAATATAACGGAAGATAAAGATTGGGCTGGCCGGTTTATATAAAGGGAGAAAAATGGAAGAACATGGGAAAAATATTGGAAAGATTTATGAAATGAAATTTGGGCTAGAGTCACATTGCTGTCGGCTCTTTCGTTTTCACCGCTACCGCAGTAACTCCGGTTAGATCCGCGCGGTTGAGTTTTACCGTTTTATTTTATTTTTTACTAACATTATTAGGGAAGAAATTTTAATCTTGCGGTGTTTTAATTTTTTAATTTTTTAATTTTTTAATTTTTTTTTTCGTAGCGGCGGTGTTTTAATTGTTTTAACACTTTTTCATAACAACAAAATAATCTATTTTTTTAGAATAAATAATCTCATTTATTAGTATTAAGGTTTTGTATGAACCAACTTTTTGATTTAAAAATACTATATGTTTATTAATTTATGTAAAATTTTAAATCAATATACCTAACTATCCATCCAAAATAAAATACTAAAACAAAAATTAGCAGTAAATTATGGCCATATTTGGTAGACTGGTGAGATTGGTTTGGTGGGAGTGAAATTAGTGAGATTAGTTACTGTACTGTACGGATCAGATTGGTTACTGTACAGATGGGAATATAACCAGTGGTGAGAAAATATGTGTTTGGTGAAAACAACAGTGACGGTGAGAAGAGAATTTAAAATGACCATTAAAGGTATTAGTATAAAAGAGTACTGTAACTTTATATTTATTTATAATTAAATTACTTATTTTTGTATACATGAATAAAATAAATATAAATATAATAAATCATTTTCATGTAGATTGTAATTTATATTTAAGGTATTTACTTTTCAAAATTAATAATTACATAATATTTTTAAATATTATTCTTTTTAAAATTTTAAATATTATTCAACAAAATAATGTAAACATATAATAATATTGAGAATACATATCAAAATAAAATTAACTCATATATTAATTATCATATATAATTTATTTATTATTTTAAATAATTAACTAATAAAAAATTTAAAATAAAAAGAAATAAAAGAGGACAATAGTGGAATGTTTCCACCAACCGGGTAATTGGAGGAAAAATCTCGAATCAAAATACATCAGGGTCAGTTGGCCACGTAGGCCAACTGCCCTCATCAATGAATGTATTTGGTAGGCCATTTGTGCATATATACTTCTTTTTTGTGCCAAAATTGCTGGTTTTTAGTAGAATGGTGCGATTGACTCCTTTTGAAATGGAATGATGAGATTAAACATTGTACAGTTTAGTTTAGATACTGTACATATAACAATACAATCAGAGGTTTAAACAGAGGTGCTAAGTGAAAACAATGGTGGTGACAGTGAGATTAAAATGTAAAATGACAAAAAAATGCTATTAATTAATTAAGTATTAATGAATGGGTCCAAAAAGAATAAGAAAAGTGGGGTCAAAACGGGAAAAAAATTTCCAATCGGTCGGTGAAAAATCCCACTGGACCTCTAAATACGAATTGGAAATTCAATTGCTACTGGTGTCACGTCAGCCAATCGGCAGTTAAAAAATTACACTTAAACCTCCTTTTGGTACTTTTCAGTGCGTTTAGGATCCCAAACGCACCTAAACGTTGCACTAAACACAAATAATATAAAAATCTAATTTCTTGATCGATAAAAGAAAAAAAAAGAAAGAAATTATGTAAAAATGTGTTAAGATTTGATGCAAAAGGTTTGCATTGCAATTTAGTTAGTGGTTAGACTGATTTATCGTCTCATTTTTTTTATGGAAGATAGATCCATCGTTTCATTAATGAGTGGAGTGATGTCAAATACTCTTTTCTCATTTGTTTCTCATAATTATTGTCTTATTCTGTCTTGTAATGTAAATTATTGTTTTTGCCAGTTGTAATATAAATAAAAGTTGATAAAGCTTTTCCTAAAAAAAATTATTATTATACGCCCTAAAAAATAAGGTACCAAATACTCGAAAAATCAAGGTACCAAATACTCGAAAGTTTTCTTATAGAGGTCGTTTGTTGCTTTCTATGGAATAACTCTCCATAGGAGAGTGATTCTTGGAATAGTGACTCCAGGGAAAATAACTCTAGGGAAAGTAACAATTAAATTCCATGGAGAGTAGTTTCAATGATTTGGTTTATGAGCATTTTCCTTGGAAAATAATCCAATTTTAATGATATTTACACTATCCATGGGTGAGAAAAAACTTTCCCTACTCCCCCTGTAGGAAAGTATTCTCCCATCTAGCAAAGAAAGTAGCTGCACTACAAGGTGCCCTTAAAATTATTTTCCCATCTAAAATTATCAAAACAAACAATGGAGAGTGTTTCCATCCTATTACTTTCCTAGGAAAGTAAGCAAAACAAACGCACTCATAGGGAGAGGCTACAAGTATTCATGATTTGTACTCAAGAATAGTACTTTGTATAAATATAAGGGATATTTAGGTGTTTAGATACAAAAATATATATATCTTTTAATTGTTTGGAAACATGCAAATTTAAGATAAAAAAGTGTAAGTACTATTCTTGAGTGCAAGTTAAGAGTACTTAAAGGCTATAGTTTTCCCCTTTCTTATATATAGTTATTAAAAAAATTCTATCTGAACAATTTTTTAAATTTTAACACTTTTTTTTAAAGGAAAAATTAATAACTTTCATTCATATAAGATAAGATGAAAGTATAACTGATGTTACAATAATTTAGTAATACCATCTCTCATTACATCAAATCTCGATAAAACTCTGCAATCGATTAATTTTTGCACCTGAATAACTGGATCTTCCTTGGAAATCCAAAACGCCTGTCGTGAATCATGTTGATGTCTCGCTATCATGTCCATCACCCCCTCGCTGTCGCTTGTTCTTCCAAACAAAAATTTTTGATCAACGATGATCAATTGATTGATTTGATGGTTCCTTGGTATCTAAAAGAAAGGGTTACCACGATTTCACCACAAATCTGAATAAATAATAGGTTGATCATTCTTAAAACTATCATAAAATTCAGACTCAACAACTCAGATTCGAAAAGAACTGAGACTAGACTCGAAACTATATCAAAACGACACGAAAACAAACTCAAATAAAAAACTGAACAGATCTGTAGATCTGAATCCTTTATTGAAAAACAAAGAAATTAACAAAATTCAAATCCTCCTCCTCCCCCTTGGTGTGACAACCAAGGAGGAGGAGGAGTCAAAACACTAACGAGAACTAAAAAAGTAAAAAAACTGAGGAGAGGCGGCTAGGTTTTTTTTTTAAAAAAAAAACTCTTATTCCTTCACATGAGTATTACTTAACTACTAAGATGCATGCTTTATGCACCGTAATGCCAAATTCTTAAGCTTTTTTTTAGAGAGAGCAGAGAAATGAAATTCTAGACGGTGGACAAATATTAGATCCACCTAAATCCGGATGTGGGATGGATTATTATAGTAGCTTGGTTGGACATACACAACATTATTTGATGACTATAATGAGATTGTTCAGGTGATCGAGTGTTTTATTTGATGATTGTAATGAGATTGGTCTGGTGATTAAGTGTTGAATTCTTAATTCAAGTGATTAGGGTTCGATTCTTAACAACCTCAAGTACCAAAAAATCCTTTAAAGGAACACTAATTCCATGATTAATAATGGTGTTTCATCAAATAATTTCTCTCTCTCTCT
>AWWV01008828.1:0-66535 GCA_001974805.1 Corchorus capsularis
CATGAGATGCAATCATTCAAAAAAGAAACAATCATGATTGAAGGAAAAAGATATTTCATTAATAAGCAAGGAAATGCATATACAATAAAACTGATGTACGGAGAAAGATTCCATACATAAACATAGCAAAGAAATTTTAGAAAGATAGAACCTCATGACGATGAATACTCCGACGATGATAGAGGCGCTGCCAAAGAATTCCGAATTTGGTGTTGCTGTTCCTAACTCAGTCTAGACCAGAACCCCATCCTTTTGACCTTGAGAGATACTCTTGTGAAACTCTTTCCTTTGCCAACTGCACCCTTCCGTGCCTCACCTGAGCCGCCCTTTGCGGGTTTTCAACTCAAGTTCTCCTTTTTCCATCCTTCACTTTAGTTACCCTTTTCGGGTTTTCAACTCAAGTGACCCCCATTGGGTCCAAGCCGCCCTTTGCGGGTTTTCGACTTGAACCCCTCCCTTTTTCTCTTTTTTTTTTTTGAAACTTTTCTCTTTTTTTTTAAACTTTTTTTTTGGAAACCTCAAGCGTAATATTTCTTCACCGCATCCGCATTGACGGGTTTAGATAACACATCTCCATCCATTTCTTGCAAAATTAATGCTCCACCAGAAAAAGTTTTATAAACCACATATGGACCCTCCCAGTTCGGTGTCCATTTGCCCCTCAGATCACGTTGCTCTAGTATGATCTTCTTAAGTACCAAATCTCCTTCTTTAAACTGCCTCGGGCGTACCTTCTTATTATATGCCCTCTCCATCCTTTTCTGATACATTTGACCGTGGCAAAGAGCTGTTAACCTTTTCTCATCAATCAAATTCAACTGATCATATCTCTTTTGAACCCATTCAGCATCATCAAGTTTGATTTCTCTATATACCCTTAAGGAAGATATCTCAACCTCAATTGGTACCACTGCTTCCATTCCGTATACTAATGAGTACAGGGTTGCCCCAGTTGAAGTTCTAGCACAAGTCCGATAAGCATGCAAGGCAAAAGGAAGTTTCTCATGCCAATCTCTATAAGTCTCCGTCATCTTTGCCAAAATCTTCTTGATGTTCTTATTGGCTGCCTCAACTGCTCCATTCATCTTCGGCCGGTAAGTGGTCGAGTTACTATGAATTATCTTGAACTGTTCACACGTTGCATCAACCAACCCTTTGTTCAAATTAGTCGCATTGTCTGTAATAATCCTTTCTGGTAACCCATATCGACAGATAATCTCCTTTTTTATGAACTTTGTGACTACAGCCTGAGTGACACTTGCGTATGAAGCTGCCTCAACCCATTTTGTGAAGTAGTCAATTACGGAAATTTCTGGATCCAAACCGGGCATATCCTGATACGACCAAGCAAACACATCTGCATACTCTTTCAGTAAATCTATCAATTCTTGCCTCTTTTCTCCTGTTAAAGTGGTACCAATTTTCACTTCTTTAGGATCTTCTTCTGTCCATATATTGATCAATTCAGTGGGTTCTTTATGCGGTACTATATGCTTCTCCTCCTGTTTAACTAATCTCAAAAGGTCTAAGGGTGGGGTCTGATCCTCAGTGTCTTCATCGTCAAGCTCATCAGCATACACTGGATTTTCGAAATTGAACCCTGGCTCGTCATGAGCGTCTTTGCATTCATCATCAATTGGCTTGAGAAATAAAGCAACAAATATATATATACATACCAAACAAGTATAACAAGTAAAGAAGAAAATGAAAAGAATGAATGGAGAATATGAAAGAGAAACTTCTGATGTGCATTTCATTTCATGATGAAAGGCTAACATAAAGAAAAACATGACATGGAATTGTCCAATTATTCAATAAAAAGGAAACAGCTTTTGAGAAAAGCTTAATTACATTTCTAGATCAGTAACATGAATTGCTCTCTCATATTCCACCCAATTGTTCAGAACTTCTCCAAGGCCAATTGACGAATCCAAGGGCAATCATCTTCTTCTGGCATCTCCTCAGTAACAGCATTCACCTCACTTGTGTCCCTAACAATGTAGAACTCTATCCTCCTAGCATCCATTAACCTCTGTATTTTTTTCTTTGAAACTGCAGCATTCATGAATACCATGCCCTAAACCATGATATGGGCAGACTCTTTCAATTTCCTCAAGTCCAAACTCTCCAGGAATTATCATATCTGCCTTCACCAAAGCTTCATAAACCTTAGCCATAGGGGTAAAAACATCTTGAATCCTTCCTTTGATAAATTCTCCAGTCCCAACCACTGCCACTTGTTTTTCTCCATGATTCGGCAAAGGATTAGTCTGAGTAAAACTCAACTTTCCAGATCTCACTAACTCTTGCACCGCGTACTTTAACTTTAAGCAATCTTCTGTAGCATGTCCTTCAGACCCAGAGTGATAGTCACAATGAGCATTGGCCTTATACCATGCCGGTTGTGGATGCGTAATAGGATGCTGATATGGCAACCTTGTTAGCAATCCTTGTTGCAACAGTTGAGGTAAAAGTTCAGTATAGGTGTAAGGGATCGGGTCAATAGGGATCCTCTCTTTCGCTGGGCGAGGGGCCGGTTGGGTATTGAATTGGTTTTGAATCTGAGTAGTTGGTTGAGAAGAGTACGGGCTAGATGGCCTTGGGCGAAAAGGTGTTCCACTTGTCGCGTTAACACTATCAGGATAGTGATAATAGTATGGGTTCTGCTGTGGAGGTGGATAATGTCCGTACGACTGGAAAGGGTAAGAGTATCCATAATTTTGATATGAGCGAGGACGGTATTGTTGCCCCTAATTTCTTGGCTTGAAACTATCCTGTTCAACCTCATGGACTTCTACTTCCTTCTTCTTCTGGCTAGCCTATTCTTTTTCTCAACATCTTCTATTGCACCTGTTCTAACTCCGGCTTCATATACCTCAGCCGCTTGAAACTATCCTGTTCAACCTCATGGACTTCTACTTCCTTCTTCTTCTGGCTAGCCTATTCTTTTTCTCAACATCTTCTATTGCACCTGTTCTAACTCCGGCTTCATATACCTCAGCCGCTACTATCAACTTGGTGAAAGATTCCACTGCAGACTGATATAATTCTCTAAAATACCCCTTGGGTAGTGTCCTCAAGAAAGTGGTGCCCATCTCGGACTCCTTCATGGTCTGATCAACTTGCAAAGCCTTGTCTCTAAATCGCTGTCCATACTCGGTAATTGATTCTCCTGACTTCCTCTTCATGTTCAGCAATGACTCCCTATTAGGAGCCAGATCATCCAAGTATTTATATTGGGCATAGAAAGCATTAGCCATATCATCCCAAGTTTCTACCTGGCTACTGTCCAGTTTGTTATACCATTGCCTTGCAGATCCTGTAAGACTCCATTGAAAATAATGCATAAGGACCTTGTCATCCATGCTGTGAGGCTGCATTTGACGAACATATGTGGTGACATGGTCTCCAGGAGACTTTGTTCCATCAAATTTCTCAAAATCAGGAACCTTAAACTTTGGTGGGATGACTAAATCTGTCACCAGTGCCACATTTTCCACTCCTTTGAAATAAGTTTTATTTCCTCCCAAACTCTTGAGCCTTTCTTCCATCCGATTCCATAGTTTATCATTAGCTTCACTCACCATTTTCTTGGTGTCATTGCTATCAGACATATCAGAAGGTTTGGTGGCTGCTACTCCAGGAGCATAGAGATAAGAATAGTCTAGTGGTGGTGGATCATATGAAGTTCCAAGTCCGGAGTGAGGACGAGGCACAAATGGTCCGCCTGTTGCTGCTGATGCCATTGGAAGATACATGTAAGGATTGATCAGTGGAGCAGGCAAAGTTGCCTGTACTGTGCTTACATTCTCTGTCTCTATCCCAGATGTCACAACTACTGTGTCTATTTCAGATGCCACTGCAATTTTTCCGTTCATGTGTCTGAGTGGGGAATTTTCTCCCCTGATAACTGTTGTAGCATATTCAATATAGTACCCAACTGTTCCCTTATAACGCCTTGTTCTTGCTTCATCTCTTCTTGTGAATGCCTCATTTCTTCTTGTGACTGTCTCAATTGTTGGATTTGTGCAGCTTGTTCCTCCATTTTCCTAACCCTTGACCTTGTATTGTGCACGCGAGGTTGCGTTGGTTCTTTAGGTGGGGTTATGTTTGAACCTTTCCAATTTATGAAGCGAGCATCAGGACATTTGCAATTATGCATTTGAACAGTTATGCCCATGAATGTATTGCTAGGTGTATGTTTATGCATGCATGTATGATCATGTAAGAAATTTTCTAAAATTAACTCACTTAATGACATTAATTCTAAGTAGAGTAAAATTTCGAGATTTGACAATTACACACTTTGCCATTAATCGAACCTCTTTTTATGAAAATAAATGTTGTTAATGTATGAGCTTTGAAGTAAATTTCTTAAAATTAACTCACTTAATGACATTAATTCTAAGAATTCTCCTCTAATGTTTGATAAACGCACACTTTGCCATTATCAATGCATGAACAGGGATATTTGTAACGCAACAATAATCATTGATAGGGAAATTCTTGCTTCTCGGACTTTGAAGTTTCTCCCATCATGACTTGTAGTGTGACAAATATCCCTTATGCAACCTATATGGTGCAAATGCATGGCATGAAATGAGACAAGACAAATAAAGTTAGTTCATTAATAATACACCACAACAATAACAAAATTTGAAATGACATGCTCCTAATAAGGGTACCACCATCAGGTATGGCTCTATCTAAGGTTGGTTTGGGTTTTTCGATATGCATGGTTTGGTTTATCCTAAAAGGTTCCCAAATTGTTCCTTTTACAACGCACCCCAATTTCTCACCCATCACAGGCTACAAACGAAAAAGGTTCAATTTGAGTGGTAGTGATTCCCTAACCATTGCGGAGGTAAAACCTCACGAGAGTATAGGTACTCCACTTCCTCTATCAAGGATGACAACACTTATGCACATGCACATGAATGCAAAACAAACAATTAAATTTTAAGGATTTCAAGTAACTTTATTAAGGCTTAGGTTAATATTTAATTAGTCATGGCTTGACACTCTATGTCCCCAGCGGAGTCGTCAAACTGTCGTAACGTGCAAATTGCGAGATCTGAGCGCTAGACGCATTTGAAAGGAGTCGCCACCAATCTTTTTTCTGGGTGTGATTGGCCACCTAAGTTAGATTAACCATTTTAATGTATTCTTAATAATTAAAATAAGTTCATTAATATGATTAACCATTAGTCTTTGTTACCAGATTTTAGGTTCGGGGGCTTGATTACGTGTAGGGAAGGTATTAGCACCCCTACGACGCCTGTCAAAAAGATAGTACCATTTAACTAAATATTAACCCTTTATCCTAATTATTACTTTAAATCCTTTAAATTCATGATTGTTAAATTTACCCTTTTAATTGTCTTCACTTTATTTCAAATATAATTTTTAGTCTTAAAATTTTGATTATATCTTTATACTTAGTCTCCCACAAATTGGCAAGACCCCAAATTATTATTTAATTTATTATGTTTTTATGATTTTTCTAGAATTCCCACAAATTGGCAAAATCTAAAATTATCTTTTTAATTATTGTTTTTTATTATCACTTTTATAATTGAATTTTTACATATTAACAATTTATTTAATTTTAGTGTATTTCCCTTTTTAGATCTTCTAAATCTCCCACAATTTGGTAAGATTTAGAAAATATTCTCATTATTATTAAATCTAAAAATATCTCCTAAGCCTTCCACAATTTGGCAAGATTCAGAAAATATTCTATTTACAAATTAAATCTTTATAATATTTATTTCTTACAATATCTCTTAAACCTTCCACAATTTGGCAAGATTCAGAAAATATTCTATTTACAAATTTTATTATTTTATTATTATTTGACATGAACCCTAATTATGCAAAATCCCCAAAATCCCTACAAAATTGGCAGAATTTGATGGATTTACCTAACCTGATCTAATGCATATGATTTTGCCATTCACAGTTTATACTCATGCGGGCCAAGAGTAATTTTTGATTTTTTCCATGCTTTGACAAAAGAACAATTTCAATTTTTTTATGTTTGTTTTTTTGAATTTTAATTAACCAAAGAAAAATTATTGCGACATGTCTTTTTTAACTCAATTTTCTCTTTTCTTTTTTACTCCAAACTACTACTGATTGAAAGATAAAACAAAAACCATGAAAATAATAATAATCTATGAAAAAAAAGCTAGACATTAAACATCAGAATGATGAACAAAGGAATAAAATAAAGTAAAAAAAAATAATAATAACCAACAGAAAGATTGAAAATAAAGGAAAGACATGGGTCCTTGCCCCACGTGATACAAGGTATATGAATACCTTTTTCTCCTGCGTTTATTGCTTCGTCAAACGACTTTTAGCCGGATACAAAAACAAACCCTCTCCTATAGAATTTAATCGCTAGAAATTTTGGTGGCTATCGAATTCTCCAAAAATCTGTATGTGCCTCCGTCTGTCTACTCTATGTATGTCTAATGCGTGTTTCTGTGTGTATTGGCTCTCTTTAGGGTTAGGAAAATAGAGCCTTTATATAGGCCAATATTTCTTTGGGAGCAAGTTTAGAAAACTACCAGGAAATTTCCTACACAAACTTACTTTACATATGCTAAAATTAATTATCCGACTCACGTAACTGGGCCAAATAAATTACTAAAGCCCAAACCCAACCTAAAAATCTAACCCAAACCTAACCAGGCCACATCATTGGACTTTTTCCATACTAAACTTAGATTTGGCCTGAACCAAATTTCGGTGTCTACAGCTGGCTTATTAAGTATTTGCGCCCCAGGGATGAAGTCAATTTGATGTTCAATCCCCCTAATTGGTGGTAAACCACTAGGAATCTCCTCAGGAAACACATCTACATAATCACTCAAAAGAGAAACAATGTTGCTTGGAAGCTCTTTTTCCAAGTGGTTAGTGCTCACGAGTGTATATTTAAACAAAAGCAAGATCAAAACAGAATTATCATTCAAAGCTTCTTTAATCTCACTCTTAGTAGCTAACATACACTCCTTATTAACTTTCTTAGAACTAGCATGCTTATCAACTAAAACAGACTTGTTATCGCAATTCATACTAGAACTAACATTCTTATCCTTTTCTAATACCCTATATTCCGATTCCAATTTAGCAAAATCCTCTTCCAATTTCAATTGATCTTTTAAAGCCTCTTGAGGTGATAAAGGAATCAAAGTAATAGGATGCTTACCACACTTAAAGGAATACTTATTTGTCTCACCATCATGATGAACCTTGTTGCCATATTGCCATGGTCGACCAAGTAAGACATGGCATGCTTGCATTGGTAGCACATCACATAGCACCTTATCATCGTACCTGCCCAATGAAAGAGAAACTAAAACTTGTTTGTTAACCTTAATTTCCTCTATATCATTGAACCATCCTAAACTATAGGGATTAGGGTGTTTAGTGGTAGATAACGCTAACTCCTTCACTAGGTACACACTAGCTATGTTTGTACAACTCCCTCCATCAATGATCACACTACTAGGCTTTCCATTAGCATACATCCTAGCATGAAATAAATTCTCCCTTTGATTGTGTACGTGTCCTTTAACATAGGCACTTAAAGTTCTCCTTGCAACTAAGTTCAAGAGTGCCGGTGTATTACCATCATCATCCTCATCATCATGCGACAACCCCCTTTCATCATCTCCATCACCACTAGCTCCTAGTGCGATTTTCTCATCTTCACTCTCAATTTCTCCATAGTCATTAGTGAACATAACTTTCTTGTTAACGCAATCCCTTGCATAATGACCATATCCTTGACACTTGAAACACTTAACATAAGTCTTAGAAGATGAACTTGATGAAGACTTAGATTCGGTTTTAGGGCTTGCCCCCTTTTGCGCCAACT
Organism: Corchorus capsularis; assembly: GCA_001974805.1. Lineage (NCBI taxonomy): Eukaryota > Viridiplantae > Streptophyta > Magnoliopsida > Malvales > Malvaceae > Corchorus > Corchorus capsularis. Next base: position 7,889 of record AWWV01008828.1, read on the forward strand.
CCTCTTTGTTGGAAGATTTATCAGCTTTCTTAATTGGAGTTTTCCATGAGCTAGATGATGATGCAAAGCTCTTTTTATTCCTCTTTACTTGGCTTTCGGCCTTCAAAGCATGTTGAAGCAATTCCTCAACATGATAGTGTTGGTGCATCTCCACTATGTCATGAATTTCTCTATTCAACCCCGCCATAAACCTAGCTATAGTAGCTTGTGGAGTTTCATCAACCTCGGCCCTAGACATCAAAAACATCATCTCGGAGTAGTATTCATCAACACACCTAGTTCCTTGCCTCAAAGATTGCAATTCCTGGTAGAGGCCATTAGTATATAAGCCTGGAACAAACCTCTTCCTCATAAAGCTCTTTAGTGACAACCAACTATCAATAGGTCTTTCTAAATTCCTTCTTCTTGTTTGCACTAATTGATTCCACCAATTCAAAGCATTCTCTGAAAATTCAAGAGTAGCAATTTGCACCTTCTTTGATTCGGCATGAGGATAGTAATCAAAGTACATATCCAATTTCGACTCCCACTCCAAGTAATCCGATGGTGACCCTCTCCCATTGAATTTAGGGATTTTGTACTTGATGTTGTCTTTAGGCTCTTCTCTTTTAACTCCCCTCCTAGGCCGAATGTTTTCATTGATTGCTTGACCTCCAAGCTCTTTTTGCCTCAACCTCTCCATGGATCCATTCGAGGAACAACTTGTCTTGGTGGTGGAAGTTGAATTCTCTCATTATTGATTGTGGCATTAGCTCTTTGTTGAGGTTGTTGAGCTTGTTGATTTTGGTCATCCTTTACTTGTTGGACATCATTGGCCAAAACATCGAATTTAGTATCCATAGTGTCCAAAAGTTGCATTAGGGTTTGCAACATAGTAGCCAAAATGGCTTGATCTTGTTCTCCTTCCATGGTACCTACAAAAAGAACAAAGATTAGTAGTAAAAATCCTCACAAGTGTGTGTGTGATTATACCTTTGACTTGTGCTCTCATGTTTGTACTCAAGTCCTATGGATTGGCGGTCCACTACTCTCTTGATGATCTCACAAGATTATGCCTTTTACTAGCTTTCAATAGGCCTAATAAGAGCAACTCCTAGAGACCCCTTTCTTCTCGTGACCTACTTGAGGAACAAACAATTAGTAGCAAAATTTTTGTGAATCAAAGGAAAGTGATCTTAAACCAATACCAAACCACTTATGCAGGTCTTGATGTCGAAATCCTTCTCCAAACTTGCTGCACAAAAACTCAATTCAAGCACAAATCAAACAATTCAAATCGATTAGAAAACCCTAGTACCACTTAATTCCAATTTTGTACCACTTGTCTCCAATAGGGTTTGTAACCTGAAATTCTTGAAATTAAACTTCAATTCAGAACAAAAGCAACCCAAGATACTCAATCAAACACTCAATTAGGGTTAATTGGAACAAATAGAATCAATTACACAAACAAAACCCTAATTCCCAAATAACCCGGATTAAAACCCTAGAACCCAAACTTGCGGCAAACAGTACAGATTTTTTTTATTTTTTGAAGTATTTTTCCCAGAAATATCACACTAAAAGAAGTCTAAATCTCAAATTTCAAAGCTTTCCGACTTCAAACGAATCCGGGACAAAAATCACAAATTTCTGGTCGAATTTTTTTTGTTTTTATTTTTTTGATATTTTTCGATATAACTACTAATTATAAGGAACTCAAATCTTAAATTTCAAAGCAAATAGAGTTAAGATGAATCAACTATGATTTTTCAAAGTTTCTGAATTTTTGAATTTTCAAGGTAGGGTGGTGCGATGAGTGTATGGATGAGTTTGATGGATGAAAACTTGATGAATGAAGAATAGAAGGATAGATTTACCGATTGAAGATGACAACCTATGCTCTGAATACCAATTGATACGAATCTAGTTGTGTTAGATTCAATCCCACCTTTGAATAGCCACCAAAGTCGAATTGAAACACCAAGACTTCTAGACTTGTATGAGTCGATAAACCTAACCTAGTCTTCTTCGTCGTTCGTCGGCCTTAAGTCTTCAATTAGACCTACAATTGAATACCAAAGATCACAAAATTCACAAACAATTAAGCAATCACAACCTAATTGTCTGCTAGGACTATACAAGATTGAAGAACCCTAAGTTTGCTCAAACTAGAACAATGAAGCTAAGATAATCAATTTGGGAAAATAATCCTCAACTTTATTAATCAATTCAACTTATGTTTACAAGAGGGGAATAGACCCCTTTATATAGTGATAGGGTCGACGCATATACCCCCTTAAACCTCCTCAAGGGCGGTTTACACATAAAGGAAAGAACAAGGAAATTTCCTACACCTTGTCCTACTAGGAAAAGTAAATACATAACTTAATTAAGCAAGGATTGGACTTAGTCAAACAAGACCGAACCCAATGTCTTCTAAACTAAATAAGTAACTAATCTAAGATAGAATAAAGGCCCAATTGGTCGAATTACACAATGTAAGCCCTAATGCTCAACGATTTCAAGCAAAGTGCATGGCTTGGAATCGTTGGGAATATTCCATGGCTTGATGTCTTCAATGCTCTCCAATTGATCTTCAATGGACTTTAAACCTCCAAGATGAGTTCTAAAAAAGCCCAATAAAGCTTCCTTGAACCTTTTAACCCGAGCCCTAGTCATTGGACCTTGCAGAATAGCTAAAGGATCCATTGACCGGTTGTGACCGGTTGGTGCGCGGCCTTGTGCGATGATCCCATGCGATGGCCGGTCATGTGGCCGGTCATGGTTCCATGCGATGGCGCGGCTACTCCATGCTTTGGCCGGTCATGTGCGATGGCATCATCTCCTAGCTTCTCCAAGCTTCTTTTCAAACCGAGATCAACCTTGGCATCTTCTTGATGGTCCGAGACATCTCCATGTTTATCCGAGTCATGATCTCCATTAGCTCCATTGTGCTCTTCTAAGCCATGATAAGCCCTTGGCACATCACATGGCAACACATTCTTGGCTTGGTCCCTGACCTGGAGTAGCCCAATCTTGATCTAGTCTAGGAGAAAGCGTATCTGCTCACATCTTTTGTTGTAGGCCTTCTTTTGCAGGAATCCCTGATCCTGGAGTGTCCAATTCTGAGCCCGTAGTGTCGCGTATTCCTCCTCCAAGTTCTTGAGTGTACCCATGTAGACACCCATTTTTGTCCTGTATCCGTCAATTTAAATCAATTTATTTCTTAATTGGCATTTCTGTCATTTTCGTACTAAGGGCATTTTGGTCATTGGCATATTCAGGGCCATTTCGGTCATCTTAGGTCCAGTGTTAATTTAGAATAGCTAATTGATTTTAATCATCTAGATTGCATTTGAAAAACCCAAAAAAATCTTAATATTTGCTTTTGACATTTTGCTTAGTATTTAGTATTTAGTATTGTTGCTTTATTCCTTTATCATTTAAATCATATATTTCTTAATTTGCAATTTGAGGGTATCTAGATCAATTTAGTACATATGGTCATTTGCATTTAATTAAGTTAGGTCGGTAAGACAAGTCACATTAAGAATACAAAAAAAGAGCATAATTTCTTTATTACTTCATTCTTGCGAAATGTTAAGAAGCTTACATTTCATGTGCATTTGCATATACAGTTACATTAACATTGGCCATTTACAAAGTTTACAAGGCATAAAAGGCCCAGAAAAAGAGACTGTCTGATACAAATCTAGTTGTATTAGATTCAAACCTATCCTTGAGACCTGCCAAGAATCTACTTGAATTTCTTCAACTTCTAGACAAGTATGTCGACAACCTTCACAAAGCAAGCTCTCTTCGTTCGTCGGCCCTAAGTCTTCAATTAGACCTGCAATTGAACACCTAAGATCACAAGATTCAGAAACAATTATGCAATCACAACCTAATTGTTTGCTAGGACTCTACAAGATTGAAAAACCCTAATTTTGCTCAAACTAGAACAATGATGCTAAGATAATCAATTTGGGAAAATAATCCACAACTTTATTAATCAACTCAACTTATGTTTACAAGAGAGGGATGGTGCCTTTATATAGGCAAGATAACGCAACACCCTAATCCTAAAGCCATAAGGGCGGTTTACACATAAAGGAAAGAACAAGGAAATTACCTAAGCCTTGTTCTACTAGGAAAAGTAAATACATAACTTAATTAAGCAAGGATTGGACTTAGTCAAACAAGGCCCAACCCAATGTCTTCTAGACTAAATAAATAACTAATCTAAGATAGAATAAAGGCCCAATTGGCCGAATTACACAATGTAAGCCCTAATGCTCAATGATTTCAAGTAAAATGCATAGCTTGGAATCATTGGGAATATTCCTTGGCTTGATGTCTTCAATGTTCTCCAATTGATCTTCAATGGACTTCAAACCTTCAAAATGAGTTCGTACCAAGCCCAATAAAGCTTCCGTGAACCTTTTAGCCTGGGCCCTTGTCATAGGACCGGATGGCATAGCTAAAGGATCATGTGGCCGGTTGTGCTTGGACAAGGCCGGGTCATGTGGCTGGCCAAGTGCCCGGTCATGTGCGATGGAACCATGCCATGGCTGGTCATTTCCAATGGATGGTCGATCATGTGCGATCTCCACTTTTCCATGTTCCTCCAAGCTTTCCTTCATTCCAAGATCAACTGTAGCAGCTTCTTAAATATCCGAGACATCTCCATGTTTATCCGAGGAATGATCTCGATTAGCTCCATTATGCTCTTCAAGACCATGACAAGCCCTTAGCGCATCATCCCCTCTCCCTTAAAAAGGATTTGTCCTCAAATCTGCATCACTCTCAAACAAGGATAAGTCTTAAACATTAATAGTAGCACTTACATTGCCATATTCACTTTGAAGATCTAGCTTGTAGGCATTATTGTTGATCCTCTCCAAGACTTGGAATGGACCATCTCCACGAGGTAAGAGCTTAGACTTTCTCTTTTCAGGGAACCTTTCCTTCCTTAGATGCAACCAAACCCAATCTCCAGGTTCAAAGATGATCTCTTTGCGCCCTTTGTTAGCATTCTTCATGTACTGTTGTGTTTTTTTCTCAATTTGAGCTCGAACCCTAGCATGAAGTTCCCTAAAATAATCGGCCTTCCTTTGCCCATCCATATCGACTTGCACATTCAAAGGTAAACTCAACAAATCCAATGGGGTTAAAGGATTAAAGCCATACACAGTTTCAAAAGGTGAAAATCCAGCGGTGCTATGTATGCTTTTATTGTATGCAAATTCAACATGAGGTAGAAAATTCTCCCAAATTCTTAAGTTCTTTTTAATTAAAGCCCTAGGCAAAGTTGACAAAGTCCTATTAACTACTTCAGTTTGACCATCGGTTTGAGGATGACAAGTAGTTGAAAATAATAACTTAGTACCCAACTTAGCCCATAAAGTTCTCCAAAAGTGACTTAAGAACTTAACATCTCTATCACTTACAATTGTCCAAGGCATTCCATGTAGTCTAACAATCTCTTTAAAGAACAAATTAGCTACATTAATGGCATCATCCGTTTTAGTGCATGCAATGAAGTGTGCCATCTTAGAAAACCTATCAACAACCACAAAGATAGAATCTTTACCTCTCCTAGAACGAGGTAATCCTAACACAAAGTCCATACTAATATGAGTCCATGGTTCATGAGGAATAGGCAAAGGAGTATACAATCCATGAGGCTTAGTTGTTGATTTAGCTTGTAAACATTCAATGCAACTAGCAACATACTTTCCTACATCATGTCGCATCTTAGGCCAAAAGAAGTGCTCATGCAATATCTCATAAGTTCTATCAACTTCAAAGTGACCTATTAAACCCCCTTCATGCGATGCCCTCATGAGCAAGATGCGCAAAGAACAAGAAGGCACACACAATCTAGATTCCTTAAACAGAAATCCATCATGCTTATAATACTTCCCAAATCCAGAATTTTCACATGCTTGAAAGATTTCACCAAAATAAACATCACTAGCATACAATTCTTTAATATACTCAAATCCAAGAAACATAGAATCAAGCATGGAAAGTAAGACATACCTCCTTGATAAAGCATCGGCTACAACATTCTCCTTACCTTGTTTGTATCGCACAACATAAGGAAAACTCTCTATGGACTCACTCCACTTAGCATGTCTCTTGTTCAACTTTTGTTAGCCTCTTAAATACTTCAAGCTCTCATGATCCGTATGAATCACAAATTCCTTAGGCCAAAGATAGTGTTGCCAAGTTTGCAACGCCCTCACAAGAGCATACAACTTTTTGTCATAGGTTGGATAGTTCAATGCAGCCCCATTCAATTTCTCACTAAAATATGCGACGGGCTTCCCACCTTGCATCAAAACAGCTCCAATTCCCACCCCTGATGCATCAGATTCAATCTCAAAAGTATTGTTAAAGTTAGGTAAAACAAGCAAAGGAACATTAGTTAATTTGTCCTTCAAGGTCTCAAATGCTTCTTGTTGTTCTTTTCCCCACATGAATGGTGCATTCTTCTTCATCACACTAGTAATAGGTGCGGCTAAGGTGCTAAAGTCCTTAACAAACCTCCTATAGAATCCGGCTAGTCCATGAAAAGACCTCACTTGACCAACGTTGGTGGGAGTAGGCCAATCTTTGATTGCTTTGATCTTCTCCTCATCAACCTCTATACCTTGCGATGACACCACAAAACCAAGAAAAACAAGCTTGTTTGTGCAAAAGGTGCACTTCTTAAGTTTAGCATACAATTTCTCAACCCTAAGTACATCTAACACACATCTTAGATGCTTAACATGCTCATCTAGGTTTCGGCTATACACAAGTATATCATCAAAATAAACAACAACAAACTTACCAATATAAGCTCCTAAAACATGATTCATTAATCACATGAATGTACTAGGTCCATTAGTCAACCCAAAAGGCATAACTAACCATTCATACAACCCTAGCTTAGTTTTAAAGGCAGTTTTCCATTCATCACCCTCTTTCATGCGAATTTGATGACAACCACTCTTTAAATCAATCATTGAAAATAAGCAAGAACCATGCAATTCATCAAGCATATCATGTAATCTAGGTATAGGGTGACGATACTTTACCGTTATGTTGTTGATTGCCCTACAATAAACACACATTCTCCAAGTTCCATCCTTCTTAGGAACTAGCAAAACAGGAACTGCACATGGAGAAAGGCTTTCACGCGCAAACCCTTTTTGAAGTAGCTCACCAACTTGCTTCTCCAATTCCTTTGTTTCTTCAGGATTTGTCCTATAAGCTGGCTTATTAGGTATTTGTGCCCCAGGGATGAAATCAATTTGATGTTCAATCCCCCTAATTGGTGGTAAACCGCTAGGAATCTCCTCAGGAAACACATCTACATAATAACTCAAAAGAGAAACAATATTGCTTGGAAGCTCTTTTTCCAAGTGGTTAGTGCTCACAAGAGTATATTTAAGCAAAAGTAAGATCAAAACAGAATTATCATTCAAAGCTTCTTTAATCTCACTCTTTAACTTTCTTAGAACTAGCATGCTTATCAACCAAATCAGATTTACTTTCAATGCAATTCATACTGGTACTAACAAGCTTACCCTTTTTTTAGTCCTAAATTCAGATTCCAATTTAGCAAATTCATCCCTCACTTTTATTTGATCTTTTAAAGGGCTAAATACTCAATTCAGGATATAAAGTTTGGGTCAAAATTCAATTCAGAATACACTGTTACCACTTGTGTCAATTCAGGAAATACCGTTATTGTTTTGATCCAATTCAGGAAAAATATCTATTGCCTGTTGTGTGTGAACAACACGCGCTCTGACATGCTGACGTGTCAGAGTGCTATTGGCTGATGTGTCTGACTATGAAATTTTCATATTTTTGTAAATTTAAATTTAAAAGTAAAAATTGATTTTTTTTTTCATTAAATCAACTCTTTCTCCTTCTTAACCCAAACAAAAGCAAAAAAAAAAGAGGGATATATTTTTTTATTAAACATATACTTGAAGTAAAAAATTATGGTTTTCAAAACCCAAAAAAAATTGTGGTTTTAGATATTTTTGTTTGGTTTTTTTGGTCGGAATTTTTTTTTGTTTGGTAATAAGAACTTTAGAAATACTGCTATTTATAAAGAGGGGTTAAAAGAACTAATTTTGTTTGAATAATTGGAATTACATGAAACAAAAATCAGAATGCAAAAATTTTAGCATCAAAATTTTTGCCTACAAACATCCCAAACAATAATCCCAAGAATCTGAAAAACATCTCTTCTAAATAAAAACTAAGCAAAAACTTAATTCTCCACTTAGTTTTAGGTAAAGAGTTTAAGCCAATAAATTAGAACAAAACCTAGAAAATTTCAAAACAAAACCTAAAGTTTTAGATTGCAGGAACTTTACAAGTCTTTTTTTATCCTGAGTTGAACCCCTTTTACCACACAAACCATCATTACCAATATTCCCTACCAGTGTCTCATGAATCAGATGACCTGCAGACAACCACAAGAGTCGCAACAATTTTTTTTTGATCATTCTGCTAGTCATTCTGGTACAAAAAAAACCCCAACATCCAATAAACCTAAAAGATCCAGGTTTGAATATTTTAACAGAGAGATGGTAATAGAGCATTTGAAAAACCCAACGAAGACATATTTAATCTTGGAACCATCTTCTCAAAAAAGTACCAAATCCCTCCACCCTAGTCGCCGCTCCTACTTTGGCCTTCGCCTCCATCACTGCCTCCCACCAAGCCCAACCCGTTAAGGTTTCTCTCTTTGCTCTACCATCAACCCTCCCATTGATAGTGGCAATCGCGAGTCCTATGCGCAGGTGAAATTGAAGGGAATTGAAGGGAAACCCTAGAATCAAAGAGAGAATGGAATTGGGAATTAGGGGAGAGTTTTACAGATTAGTGAGAGATTAGGGATTTCAAGCTTCTATGGGCAAGTAAAATCGAAGAAAAACGGGGAGGAAGAATGAATCGAAGAGAAATTGAAGAAGAACGAAAAAGAGAGCGTGGAACTGGGATTAGGATTTTGAATGATGAAGGGATAGCTTTTTATCCTTTATTGTTTTCTACGTTTTTTTTATTATTTTCTAAAATCTTTTTTATCATTTTCTAAAAAAACAATTTTTTCTTTTTTTTTAATGCCACGTGGCTATTAAATTCCACGTGGATTGGGTCACGCGATGAAGTGAGCGCGTGTTTTTACAACAGACGGTCCCGTTTGATTTTCTCCTCAATTGACAGGGTCCGGTAATGTTATATCTTAAATTGACACAAGTGGTAACGGTGTATCCTGAATTGAATTTTTGCACAAACGTTATATCCTGAATTGAGTATTTAGCCCTTTTAAAGCTTCTTGAGGTGATAAAGAAATCAAAGTAATAGGACGCTTACCACACATAAAGGAATACTTATTTGTCTCACCATCATGATGGACCTTGTTGTCATATTGCCATGGTCGACCAAGTAAGACATGGCATGCTTGCATTGGTAGCACATCACATAGCACCTTATCATCGTACCTGCCCAAAGAAAGAGAAATTAAAACTTGTTTGTTAACCTGAATCTCCTCACTATCATTGAACCATCCTAAACTATAGGGTTTAGGGTGTTTAGTGGTAGGTAACGCTAACTCCTTCACTAGGTACACACTAGCTATGTTTGTACAACTTCCTCCATCAATGATCACACTACTAGGCTTCCCATTAGCATACATCCTATTATGAAACAAATTCTCCCTTTGATTGTGCACATCTCTTTTAACATAGGCACTTAAAGTTCTTCTTGCAACTAAGTTCATTAGTGCCGGTGTTGAACCATCATCATCATCCTCTTCATCATATGTCAATCCTTTCTCATCATCTCCACTAGAACCTAGGGTAAATTCTTCATCTTCACTTTCGATTTCTCCTTGGTCATTCATAAACATAACCTTCTTGTTAACGCAATCCTTTGCATAATGACCATATCCTTGACACTTAAAGCACTTATCATAATTCTTAGAAGATGAACCCGATGAAGGCTTAGGATCGGTTTTAGGACTTGTCCCCTTTTGCGCCAACTCCTTCTCTTTGTTGGATGATTTCTCATCTTTCTTGATTGGAGTTTTCCATGAGCTTTATGATGATGCAAAGCTCTTCTTATTCCTCTTTACTTGGCTTTCGGCCTTCAAAGCATGTTGAAGCAATTCCTCAACATCATAGTGTTGTTGCATCTCCACAATGTCATGAATTTCCCAATTCAACCCCGCCAAAAATCTTGCGATAGTGGCTTGTGGAGCTTCATCAACTTCGGCCCTAGACATCAACAACATCATCTCAGAGTAGTATTCATCAACAATCCTTGTTCCTTGCCTCAAAGATTGCAATTCTTGGTAGAGACCATTAGTATAAAAGCTTGGAACAAACCTCTTCCTCATAAAGCTCTTTAGCGCCAACAATGTATCAATAGGTCTTTCCAAATTTCTTCTTCTTGCTTGCACTAGTTGATTCCACCAATTTAAAGCATTCTTCGTAAATTCAAAAGTACCAATTTGCACCTTCTTTGGCTCGGCATGAGGGTGATAATCAAAGTACATATCCAATTTCGACTCCCACTCCAAGTAATCGGATGGTGACCCTCTCCCATTGAATTTAGGGATCTTATACTTGATGTTGTCTTTAGGCTCTTCTCTTTCAACTCCCCTTCTAGGCCGCATATTCTCATTGATTGCTTGACCTCCAAACTCTTGTTGCCTCAATCTCTCCATTCGATCCATCCGAGGAACAACTTGTCTTGCTGGAGGTTGAATTCTTTCATTGTTGTTTGCGGCATTGGCTCCTTGTTGAGCTTGCGGATTTCGAGTTTCTAATGCCTCCAATCTCGTTGTCATGGTACCAAGTTGTTGCATGATTTGTTGCAACATGGCATTCGTATTTACATATTGATTTTGCTCTTCTTGTCTATCTCCCATTGTACCTACAAAAAGAACAAAGATTAGTAGTAAAAATCCTCACAAGTGTGTGTGTGTGTGTGTGTGTGTATACCTTTGACTTTTGCTCTCGTATTTGCACTCAATTCCTATGGATTGGCGGTCCACTACTCTCTTGATGATCTCAAAAGATTATGCCTTTTACTAGCTTTCAATAGGCCTAATAAGAGCAACTCCTAGAGACCCCTTTCTTCTCGTGACCTACTTGAGGAACAAACAATTAGTAGCAAAATTTTTTGTGAATCAAAGGAAAGTGATCTTAAACCAAAACCAAACCACTTATGCAGGCCTTGTATGTCGAAATCCTTCTCCAAACTTGCTGCCCAAAAACTCAATTCAAGCACAAATCAAACAATTCAAATCGATTAGAAAACCCTAGTACCACTTAAATCCAATTTTGTACCACTTGTCTCCAATAGGGTTTGTAATCTGAAATTCTTCAAATTAAATCTCAATTCACAGCAAAAGCAACCCAAGAATCTCAATCACACAATCAATTAGGGTCAATTGCAACAAATAGAATCAATTGCACAAGATAAACCCTAATTCCCAAATAACCTAGATTAAACCCTAGAACCAAAAATTGCGATTAGAGCTAAAGATTTTTTTGATTTTTTTCAGTATTTTTCCCAGAAAGATCACACTAAAAGAAGTCTAAAGCTCAAATTTCACAACTTTCCGAGCTCAGACGAATCTAGGACAAAAATCACAAATTTCTGGTCGATTTTTTTTTTAATTTTTTATATTTTTTTTAATATTTTTCGATATAACTACTAGTTATAAGGAACTCAAATATGAAATTTCAAAGCAAACAGAGGTAAGATGAATTGGCTATGATTTTTCAAAGTTTCTGAATTTTTGAATTTTTCATGAAGGTGGTGCGATGAGTGTGTAGTTGAATTTTGATGGATGAAAACTTGATGAATAATGAAAAGAATGATAGATTTACCGATTGAAGATGACAACCTATGCTCTGATTACCAATTGATACGAATCTAGTTGTATTAGATTCAAATCTATCCTTGAGACTCGTCAAGAATCTACTTGAACTTCTTCAACTTCTAGACAAGTATGTCAACAACCTTCACAAAGCAAGCTCTCTTCGTTCGTCGGCCCTAAGTCTTCAATTAGACCTGCAATTCAACACCTAAGATCACAAGATTCATAAACAATTATGCAATCACAACCTAATTGTTTGCTAGGACTCTACAAGATTGAAAAACCCTAATTTTGCTCAAACTAGAACAATGATGCTAAGATAATCAATTTGGGAAAATAATCCTCAACTTTATATAGGTAAGATATCGCAACCCCCTAATCCTAAAGCCATAAGGGCGGTTTACACATAAAGGAAAGAACAAGGAAATTACCTAAGCCTTATTCTACTAGGAAAAGTAAATATATAACTTAATTAAACACGGATTGGACTTAGTCAAACAAGGCCCAACCCAATGTCTTCTAGACTAAATAAATAACTAATCTAAGATAGAATAAAGATCCAATTGGCCGAATTACACAATGTAAGCCCTAATGCTCAACGATTTCAAGTAAAATGCATAGCTTGGAATCGTTGGGAATATTCCTTGGCTTGATGTCTTCAATGTTCTCCAATTGCTCTTCAATGGACTTCAAACCTTCAAGATGACTTCGTACCAAGACCAATAAAGCTTCCTTCAACCTTTTAGCCCGGGCCCTTGTCATAGGATCGGATGGCATAGCTAAAGGATCATGTGGCCGATTGTGCTTGGACAAGGTTGGGTCATGTGGCCGGCCAAGTGCCCGGTCATGTGCGATGGAACCATGCCATGGCCGGTCATGTCCAATGGATGGCCGGTCATGTGCGATCTCCACTTTTCCATGCTCCTGCAAGCTTTCTTTCAATCCGAGATCAACCGTAGCAGCTTCTTGAATATCCGAGATATCTCCATGTTTATCCGAGGAATGATCTCCATTAGCTCTATTGTGCTCTTCAAGACCATGATAAGCCCTTGGCGCATCACTATCATTTTGCAAATGGGCGGAACAAGTTTAGGTTGCTTTAATTGGATGCTTTTTATCAAAAGCCCTATCCTTTCTTGCTTCATGTTGATCTCTCACCTTCAAATTCCAGTGGGTGTTGCAACAATTTTGAATGGTGCATATTCCATGGGCGAGTCAAATAAAGTCAGGAAGAAGAAAGGCAAATGTTCCTCCCTGGTTTAAGGCGAAACACCATTAATTGGCACACACCATTTGTTTAGGCAAAGCAGAAATATGCCCCAAGGAGAGAATTTGTTGTAGGCTACATCGAACACAAGGAATGAGATCTGGCCTCATCCTCGAATTGCCAATAAAGCCATGAAGAAGCAAAAGCAAGTGTGTTAGCAACAAGTATGAGAAAATGAAAGTAAGAAGCAAGATAGGCATATACAAGAGAGCAATTTAGAAGTTAAGAGGAGTACTAATGAATGGTCCGAGCAAATAGTAGGGCAACAGAGGCAATTGCAGAATATCAATACAGCAGCAGCAATATTCATTAAAACAGACAGAAATTCAATCAAGCTAAGAAGGGCCAATTGGAGGTACAAAAGCACAATAACACAAGTAGATGATTCAGTAGGAGAGAAAAGGATCTTAGAGGGCAGTGACAGCACCACGAGGAAAGTAAAAGAAACCCATTGAAGCAGTAGCAGTAATCGAGCACCAAAATAGGAGACAAGATTGGCACAAGTCATCAAACAAAACAGTGGAGTTGCAAAACATGCAATAACAGAATAAAGCAATGCAATCAGGGAAGTTCAATTTGATCATAATGCAGCAATTCAAGTTCAAAGATAATCAAAACAGGGTTCATTCATCAAGAGTATAAACCGCAAAAACAATTATCAGCTACAAGTTAAGCAGATTGATGACCATCCTAAAGGAAACAGAGTTTCACTTCTCAAAGCATACGAGTACCCAAATCATCAAAGTATTGAAGATACAGATGGAACAATTCCTTTTCAAACAGTCCCAATTTAGTAAAGAGTTATTCAAGGCATTCAAAGCCTAGCTTAAGCAATTTGCAACGAAACATGATAAGGTTCAAATGTGGGAAGTCAGCAGAGATCGTAGCAAGCTAGACAGACTCAAGCAAGTCCAATTCAAAAGCATTCTGAGCTAATCACAAGGGAGTCCAGGGCAATGCATACTTAGCAAAGAATCATCATCATTTCAAAAATGAAATGTAGTCTTTGAAGCAAAAATTCAGCAAGTAAAAGAAACACCCAAAAGAATCAAGTTCACAGGGGATTGAAATAGGCATTTAGACATGAGAAAACTATGAATGCCAAGGAACTTAATGGAAGGGGTGAAGAAGTGATCATGAAAGTACACAAGAGCAGTAACAATGGACAAAGAACAACAATTTGCCATTCAAATATAAAGGAGGAAGAGAATTCAATTTGCCATTGCAAACATAGTCAACAGGCAGAATTCAAAGCCTTTCTTCGCATAGTCAAATATACAGTAATCCACCAAAAAGTTCTTGCTGTTGCCATTCAAATATAAACGAGGAAGAGAAAGATGCTTACCACCGTCGATGTGTCCAAATTTCGTTGGTCAGACAAGGCCCTCTCCTTGGTCTATGTCAGCAATTTCTTCTTGCTGTCGCCTGTTTTAGGCTAGTAAGGCCTCCAATCCGTACCCATTCTAGGCTCACTAGAAAGGATTCAGTCTGAGTGGAGGTGTTTCACTACAAACCCGCAGATGACTATCGTCACACGAGGGCTAGCTACTTTGCCTCCTCCTAAATGGGTTAGAGCTCCGGTGTAAGCTCATGCAAAATGCAAATGCAGATTATTAGTGAGTGTGTGTGAAGGAACATACAAACCTTTACCAAACAGGCTAGACCCAAATTACTAAACTACCCCCAGTGAAAAGCAACAGATATAAGGTTAAGCAAGATATATATATATATATAGGGTAAATTACATATATATACCCTGTGGTTTTGGGTGAAATAAATATACCTCCTGAGGTTCAGAATTTAACACTTAACTACCCTGAGCTTATTTTACGTTAACAAATTACTTAACCCGTTAGCTATATACTAAAACTTTGGCTTTTTTTTTCTTTTTTTTTCTTTCAAATTATGAAATTCATGGATGTTTGGATTATATATCTATATATTTAGCTAATGTATTAATCATTTGTCTCCTTAATCAACTCCATATAGTAAAAATAGTTCTGGTTGTGTGTATATATCTTCGGTTTGATTCCATAGAAGAAGCAAGTAAAGCTCAAACTGCAATGCATATGAGATGGTTTGCCGGCCAATCGATATCATCCGCATTCATGCAACCCCCGTCCGATCGATATCAGCCTCATTCATGCACCCCCCACAAGTACGAAGCAAAGTTTAAGGTTGAACTGAACATGAACAATGTTGAATAGCAGGATGAAATTAGGACTTGAATTATTCAATGCAGATGTTTCTCATGTATGTCTAAGAGGAGGGTGGGGTTTATTTCTGAACTCGTTTTGTCCTGAGTTTAGAATTCTTATATGTTGTCATATACAACTGACTTCAAAATGTAAGATCATGGTATATGTTAATTACACTTTTATATTCAATGTAATGTAATTTGCATACTTTGTTAGATTTCAAAAAAAAAAGAAAAGAAATGGTGCAATATACTAGAATCTTTTTATACTCACAAATGTAAAAGAGAGAAAAAAAAAATTAACGGTGTTAAGTATTTGCTAACGGAAAATAAGTTCAGGGTGGTTAAGTGTTAAATTTTAAACCTCAGGGGGCATATTTATTTCACCCCAAACCACAGAGTATGTATATGTAATTTACCCATATATATATATATATGTATATATATATATATATGTATATATATGAATGCATCTTCATTAATGAGTGGGCATGACATATAGGATAAAACATATGCATGAATATATAAGAAAAAGGCAATTTACAGTTAACCAATTATGCAACCCTAGTTAATTCTAAACCAGTGTTCAGTTTGACACTCTAATGATCCCCAGTGGAGTCGCCAAGCTATCGCAACGTGCCGGGCCTGGGGGGTCTGAACCCTACCATTTGAACGACTTGGGGGAAAACTATTAAGGTTCTAATGGGGAGTCGCCACTAATATTTTTTTAACCTAGGTGTGATTAGCCACCTACTTGATTATTAGGTTTAGTACCACCTTATGTCTAATAAGGCCTACTTAGACCTACTAGCATAGGTTAAAATTAAACCTAATAAGGCCTACTTAACCAGAGTCTTACGATTCGAGAGTCAGGTACGCACGGGGAAGGATTAGCACCCCTACGACGCCCGTCGAAACGACGACACTGACCGGTCTAGGACTGACTTCAGGTTTCTATAGTTGGTTAATTCCTTTTAAGCCTTAGTTTTTTCATGCCTAACTTTATACTTAGTCTTAATTAGTTCTTCGTTTTAGGTCAGATTGCTACTATCCTTTTTATCTTGACTTATTATCTTTAGATTAGGCTATTTCGTTATTCCATTCCTTTTATTGACTCAATTTTCATAAATTAAGCCCTTTTTATTGTTTTACTTAATCTTTTTAGATTAAGTTCTCTATTGACTCCACTTAATTACCCTGAATTAAGTTTTTTTTTCCACTTAATTACCATGAATTAAGTTCTTTATTCTACTTAATTACCCTGAATTAAGTTCTTTATTCTACTTAATTTCCCTGAATTAAGTTCTTTATTCTACATAATTTCCCTGAACTAAGCCTTTTATCCTACTTAATTACCCTGAATTAAGTTCTTTATTCTACTTAATTACCCTGAATTAAGCCCTTTATTGACTCTACTTAATTTTCTTCCCTAAAATTAAGTCTGTGCTTATCTTTACCTAATTTCCTTCCTTGAAATTAAGTCTGTGCTTTACTTTACCTAATTTCCTTCCTTGAAATTAAGTTTGTGCTTTACTTTACCTAATTTTCTTCCTTGAAATCAAGTCTGTGCTTTACTTTACCTAATTTTCTTCCTTGAAATCAAGTTTGTGCTTTACTTTACCTAATTTCCTTCCTTGAAATTAAGTATGTGCTTTACTTCAACTAATTTCCTTCCTTGAAATTAAGTCTGTGCTTTACTTTACCTAATTTCCTTCCTTGAAATTAAGTCTGTGCTCTACTATTCTTACTTAATTACTTTGGATTAAGCCTTATGATTACCTTTCTTAATTACCATGAATTAAGACCTTAACTGTGTTTACTTTTCCTTAATTTCTATGAATTAAGACCTTAAATGTGTATGCTCTTCTTAATGACACTGAATTAAGACTCTGGATGTGCTTACTTTCCATAATTACCATGAATTAAGACTTTAACTGTGTTTGACTTTCTTAATTACCCTGAATTAAGACTTTGACTGTGTTTGACTTTCTTAATTACCCTAAATTAAGACCTTGACTATATTTGCTTTTCTTAATTACCATGAATTAAGACTTTAATTGTGTTTTCTTTTCTTAATTACCCTGAATTAAGACTTACTTACCAAATTAAGACCTTGACTATGTTTGTTCTTCTTAATTACCCTAAATTAAGACTCTAACTGTGTTTACTTTCCTTAATTACCATGAATTAAGACTTTAACTGTGTATGCTCTTCTTAATTACCCTGAATTAAGATTCTGACTGTGTGTACTTTTCTTAATTACCCTGAACTAAGACTTACTTTTCTTAATTACCAAATTAAGACTCTGAGTGTGTTTGCTTTTCTTAATTACCCTGAATTAAGACTCTAACTGTGTTTGCTTTTCTTAATTACCAAATTAAGACTTACTCCTCTTAATTACCCTGAATTAAGACTTTAACTGTGTTTGTTTTTCTTAATTACCCTTAATTAGGACTCTAAATGTGTTTGTTTTTCTTAATTACCAAATTAAGACTTTAACTGTGTCTGCTTTTCTTAATTACCCTGAATTAAGACTTTAACTGTGTTTGTTTTTGTTAATTTCCCTGAATTAAGACGTACTTTTCTTAATTAATTTTTTTCTTTTTTTTTAATTACACTGAATTAAGGCTTACTTTTCTTAATTTTTTTTTAATTACACTGAATTAAGGTTCACTTTTCTTAATTTTTCTTAATTACACTGAATTAAGGTTTTAGTTGTACATATGATGCATGTATTCCGGTTTAATCATATTTTACCAAGTGTTTATACGAGAGGCATTATTTGTGCACCTTCCACTTGGTTGGTAAGACCCCCAAATTAATGCGTCAAGCCTAGGAAATTCAGATTAAAATGGACAAATATTGTCAACATTTCAACTGATTATTCCATCATCGGTGTCAATTTGCTTTTCTCAAATGAGCATGATATCAACAACATTTAAGAAATTTAAAATGCATGTCATGAATATAACATGTTTTCACAAGTTTTGTTAATTTCTTCATCATAACTAATAAATAAATTGCCTAAACAATTTTACTTAGGGTTTAATTGACTTAATTTTGATGATTAAGGACTAAATTAAACTAAATCCAAGCTGCAGGGACCTAATTGTGACGTCTATTCACAAATCAGGGGCTTAATTGTAAACTCTACCAACTTACTAGATTTAATTGCATCGAATTAGGGATTAAATTAAAAGGGAATAGAAGATTATACCTGATTTTGCTGACTTTCTTCACCGAAGCTAAAACGCACCGTTTCGTATTGTACGGACTATATAAGCGAGCAATTTCCTTCTTCTCCAAACCTTCTTTCTGTCTGCAACCCTAGATTTAACCCAGCGCCATCACCAAGAGCTACTCCACCGTGTCGGAGGGTTTCCTTGCCGTGGATGGCTTCTAAAACACCTTCAATGGTTCACCTTTCCTCTCTCTTTCCAAATCCGTCCTCAATTTCACCAACCGACACCTTAACTACACCGAAATCAAACAACCCGAAACTCCCTGACCCTTCGAATCTCTCTGCTATACGATGAATCTCTTCCCCACTATCCACTATGTGATCTCTCTCATCCTTCTTAAACTACCCATGGTTTCAAATGGCTTAAACCCTCACCAAAAACAAGATCCCCAAATTCGATCTATGAACCCTAGAAATTTCTGCAGAGTTTCTTTACTTTTCGAAGTCCTCCCCTGTTGAAGAAGATGAAAGGCCTATTTATAGGCCAAGGATGAGAGGTCAGATCTTATCCCCTCACAGCTGTAAATTCTCTTTTTATAGAATTTTTTCTTTTTTCTTCAGATAATTTCTGACTTTGTTTCCATCTAGCGCAGGTGTATCCTTTTGGGATAAGATTGGCGCGTTTAATGAGCTGTAGTCATCGTCCTTGCTCAAAAAAGAGACACTGGTTTCTGGTTTTTTTAGTCCCTAGTTTCATTTGAATACCATTCTCTGCCTGTCTTTGGATGATTCCCAGGTGACCTATTTCGCTCTTGGTCCTTCTCACTATGCCTACTCTTCATTTCAGTATCCTTTTAATTTCATTCTCCTCCCTCGTTTGTCCCCTGTAATTTCTGTCTTTTCTGAGCTTCAAGAAGTTCGCTGAGCTGGCAAAGAGTGACTACCATCGTACTGAACTTCTCCCTAGTGAACTATTTAGCTTTCAGTCCCTCTTCAAGTCCCTTGGTTCCATTTTGCCCCTGGTTTAGTTTCTGTGTATGATATTCTTGGCTTTTGCTTTTTCATTTTATGTCCACGTGTCTTTTCCTCACAAGATGTTTTACTCCTGCTGACTTGGCAATCCGAGACATCTTGGCACCAATCGAGTCGTGCCACCTCAGTCATGGTATTGACTTCTTTTCCCGCATTTGTTATTTCTTTTCATTCATGAATTCTGTTTGTATAGTTGTGGATGATATTTTGATGTCCCTGAATTGTTTTGAACCTCTTCTCCCTATTGTTTTTTGAGCTTTTGCTGATCTGATGATCCTGAAGTTCTCCTTGCCACATCGGTGGTTTTTTTTTTTTTTTTGCCTTGATTATGCTTTGCCACTGCTTATGTGTCTGCCACTTGTCACTGAAGTTGCTTCCACTTCTGTTTTAACCATGCATGCCTGGTTGCTCTGTCCATTAATTCTGTTACTGTTTTTTTTATGTTTGGAATGCATATTGTTTGTTTGACCATCGAATGTTTAAAGTCTTTAAAGCGCGGGAATAATGCCCTGCAAGCCTTGGTCTTTTGAATGTGTTGGTTTAATCTTTGTGATTCTTGTTTGAAAATGCCTTGTGTGATGTATTATGCCCTGATGACCTTGAACTGCTTTGAACATCTCCTTACTTTGTGTGCTCTGGTTTGAAAGTCTCTGAAGATTTGCCACTTTCTGATCTAGCCTCTGAATCCTTCACCATTGCTCATTTCTAGGATGTCTAATTGCACCTTATTAATTCTCCCCTTTTGTGTCTGCTTGCTTGCCATGAAACCTCATTTCTTGTTGAAAGTTATTGTTATGGCTTGTTTTAAGGACTTGTTTTGTTTCTGCCTTGCCCCATTATTATGTCGATTATTATCCCAGTTCTTACTTGCATTAAAATGCTCTTTTATGCTTGCTGCATTGTAATTGCCTTTGACTAATCTTGTCATGCATCCCGATTCTTCTGATATGCCTCGGATATGCTGGAACTTTTGAACACATGTTATTGACCCCAATAATAATCCTCAAATGTGCCTTCTTCTGAATCCCGTTAATCCACCAGCCTGGTGACCTTTTTAGTCTTTGATATGCTACATTGAAACTTGCTGCCATGGGTGTAATCTCGTTTTTTGTTTCTTGTCTGTGTTTTATTCTATTCTTGTTGCTCTCTCTCGGAATGGTATGGAGCTCTTTGAGACTTGAGATTCCATCTCATTTCTCGGATCCTAAGCCAATGCCTACACTGAGGCTTCCCCAGGCCTTACTTTTTGTTGGTCTCGGCCTTTTCTTTGCGTGTCTTTTGCCATGTTTGCTGTTGTGCTTTTTGTTGCTTTTTATACCTGTCATCGTCTTCTCCTCCCTTCAAGTGTATAGCTCAGCATAATGATGTCTTCCAAAAGACCTTCAACGCTGGGGTACACCGTATTGCTTTGCTGAGCCTCTCTGCATGTTTACTTTTATTCATTTTGTGGCCACAAGAGACCAAGGTGTGCACTAATTAATAGTGCTCCATCATAAGCCTGGGGGATACATTTTGATTAACATTGCAGCTTCCTTCTGCCACGTAAAGATCCGGTGTTCAAGAGGATGCATGAAGCCAAAATACAAGACTTTGTAATGGATAAAAACATTTTATTATGTATTTGCTTGTAGCCTGTAAAGCTCATTGTAATAGGACTTTTCTTAGTTTTTATTGTTTCTTTTCAGCTTTGTAAAAAACTCTCTTTATTATCATTATTTCTTTTGAACTCCTTGTAATGCAAATTCAATATTGATCAGCTGCATGAGAATGCCCTGTTAGGTAAAAAGTGCCTATTTTTGACTTTACAAGAAGCATGCAATCTTATAATTTGTGTTGATGAAAAGTTATCCGCCAAATTCAAACAACCTTATAAAGACCCAAAAATGATAAAAATGCCCCCGACAATTCCCTGATCTTATCAAAAGGATATTACCTAAAAACTGGTGTCTACAGTATGGACTCAAACAAGCTCCTAGAGCTTGGTATGAAAGACTATCAAAGTTCTTACTTCAAAGGGTTTCTCAAGAGGAAGTGTTGACACTACAAGTCTAGGCTTATGGTATCCAAAGTGAACATGTTTGGAACTCGTAGGATACTCTGATGGAGACTTTGTTGGCAGTAAACTGATCGAAAAAGCACGAATGGGACTTGCCAATTCCTTAAAAGTGCGCTTGTCTCATGGTCTTGTAGAAAGCAAAACTCAGTGGCACTATCAACTGCCGAGGCTAAGTATATTGCTGCTGGAAGTTGTTGTGCTCAAATTCTATGGATCAACCAACAATTGAGAGACTTTTGAGTTGACATAAGAAATGTGCCTCTGTTGTGTGATAAAACTAGTGCAATAACATCACCAAGAATCCAATTTAGCACTCACGCACCAAGCACATCGAGATAATATATCACTTCATTCGGGACCATTTCTAAAAAGGTGATATCAAAATTGATTTTGTTAATACCTTGCATCAGCTTGCTGACATATTCACTAAACCACTATGTGATGAACATTTTAGTCGCATTAGAAATGAACTAGGAATGATAAATGCATGCCATGTATGATCATGCATTCTTAAGCACTCTTGTCTATAATTGCTCACACTAAAAACCATCTAAAAGTAGTGGGACTAATTTTGTAGTCTGTCAGGATTTCATCCTGATACGTCAACAAAATTTTAGGCGGGATTTTTCCCACCCTTTCCACTTTCAGATGACTTTTGAGTTTTGAAAACTCTTCATTTTCCGAGAAATCCTCTTTCATCAAAACTCTTTATTTCTCAAAATTCTCTTTCCCTATTTCATAAAAACTCTCACTCTTTTACTTCTCTTTTAAAACCGTTCATTCTCTTTCCCTTCTCAGATCTATTTCGAGCAAACCCTAGTTTTCCTCAAATTCCTTGCATATATATGTGATCGGTCGTTTAACAATCATAAAAATAATCCCCACAAAAACTAACTAAACTAGCTAGGGCAAGTAGGGGTCGAATCCCACAGAGAAGGGTTATAATTGTGAAGGTCTTTTCTAAAGAATATATCTTTTCCAAAAATCACTTAGAAAACAGGGGATTAAGAAAATTAATTATAAAGAAAAAATTAAACTAAAAATAAAATAAAGTAAAGTGAATCTAGATCTAAATCTATGGCAAATTATAAAGCAAATAATAATTATAAAGCATACTTCTTCTCCGATGGTATGATTCAATCAGATTAACTATGGATCATTGACTTATAAGGTGAGTTTATCATCTTATTCTTGACTGACAACTGGTATAGGAAATTCCAACATGTATATTAGATACGAGGCCGATCAAAACTGCAGTTATCCCTTTTATTTCTTCAGCAATCGATTACTTTCTCAGGGCTTAAAGATTGCTTGAGAACAAAGCATTAAGAATAATTAATTTTACACACATGCCTACAAGTAGAACCATACGAAGAGAAATTTCTCACCCTCCGATAGACAAGCGCCCATCAGGCAGCGATCAAACAAACCTGATTTGCTACCATAAATCAAACTCGAGGCTCAATCCTTATTTGACTAGTATTAGATCTATCTTAGTGGCCACAATAAGATTTAATCATAAAATAAAACAGGGTTTTGTCTACTATCATCAAGAACTTAACACAAAATTATAAGTATAGAAATCTCACCATAATCAATTGATTGAATTCACCAAAGGATTAGAAGTATTAAGGGTTTAGCTACTCATGGACTTAGGAAAATCCATGAGAGGCATAAGAATACTTACAAGACTAGAGAGAGGGGCGATATCCTCCCTTGAAAACCCTAGGTTTGTCGCACCCCTCTATGGTTAGAGAGGGTGTCGACTCCCCTTCAAAAAACTAGAGAAAAACTAAACTAAAGAAAGGTAGAAAAAGAGAATTATATGTTGTGTAAAGTATATGTGGTGTTAGTATGTATGTGATTTGTGATACAAGAGGTGGCTATTTATAGTGGAGGAATAGGGGTAGGACGGTTTAGGCTTGACTTTGTCTCCAAGTTGGATTAGATGTCTTCCTAGAGTAGAATCCAAATCAAAATAGGATTCTGGAATTTTCTGGATTTCTACAGAACCTTTAACGGCAGATTCAGGCTTGAATATGGCAGAACTGGGCTTTCGACTTCAAAGGAAAGTTGTAGTGCTCGGAATTAGCTTTCCAACAACTACTCATGGGCTCAAAACGGACATCTGAGCAGAAAGTTATGGCCTTTTTACCAAGACTGCGCTGAAACCGGGATTAAATCGCAAATCTTGGGAAATTGCGGGATTTGGATATTCCTTTGGATATTATGCCCACAAATTGGAATTTTAACTCCAATTGTTGACTTATATGGGTTAAGTATTATCTCATATAAATTATCCAAAAATCCTTAACTTTCGGGCTTCTTCTGGGCTTGACTTCAATCCTTTGCAAATAAGCTCCAAATCTTCAATTCTTATTTCTTGAAATAATTCTTTAATGGTCTTCAAATCTTCAAAATATCTTCAAGAAATTTTCAAAACACGAACTTCGAATTTTCAAATCCATAGTTGAGTAAAAAGTCTCCAAAATAGCTCCAAAAAGAGTGAAAAACAACAAGTTTTCACTTTCCTTGTCTTCAAGACCTAAAAACACAAATACTTGCAAAATAGGGTAAAAACACATGTAAAAGTGGCAAAAAGTATGTAAAAATAGCTATAAAAATATTCATAATTTTAGCTCGATCATATCTTCCCCCACACTAAACCTTTGCTAGTCCCTAGCAAACTAGTGTAGACAAACTAAAATTGAGACTCACTAACTTTAAATCTATATACTCATGTTCAAATCTTTTGAAAAACTTTGAATACATACATATATCAAGGATCAATTCAATTATGAAATTAGAATAACAAAGAATATTAAGAGCACTCAATTCAAAGAATCAAGAAATAGCAAGCATCCTTATTCTTAAGTAACCATAATCAAAGTAGCTCTAATCACTTATCATTCATCACACCTATAACTACTTCTTTCTATAAGCTTATGTCTTCATCTTTATCTCCACTACTCAAACGGTTGCACATCATGAATACAAATCAAGAATTTCGTATGAGTTATAATGATTTTTAAAGGGTAATTTATTATTAGAAAAGTGAGGTTACTAACCTCAAAGTGTTCCATGATTAGGGGTTACTAACTCCCTTTATTTTATTTTGAGGCTACTAGCACTCTAGAGGGACAATACTTCTATCGATCCATGCCTCTTTTCCTCTTCCCAAGGGTTACTAATTCCTTTTGTTTAAAGAGAAGAGTGACAACAATGGATTTTTTTTTTAATTTTTAAGGCAAAAGATATCTCTTCTCCTCTTGCATGAAAAACACTTTTTTTTTATGAAAAAGATTTTTTTTTAACTACCCTTCTAATATAGATAGTCCCCTACACTTATTTTTGACATATCCATAAAATACTTTCATAAGTGTAGTTTCAATAAAAATTAAACACAAGTTCTAAAAATAGGCAATCATAGAAATAATCCATGGTAAGTAATTATCACAGACTTCAATTATACCTAATCTAAGAAATAAGATATCATACTATAAATTAATCAATAAATCAAACATTCTTAATATTCTAAGAATGCATCCTTCATAATCAAATCAATAACTCAATATATGAATAAAATCAAAATTTTCGAAAAAAATTGCATGAATCTATGACATGATCTTATTGTTTATTATTTCTATGTTAGACTCTCTCCCCCACACTTAAAAGATACATTGTCCTCAATGTATGAACAAGTGTGGAAATCATAGCAAAAATAAATATGCATCTTTAAATCCTAATTAATCTATATAACCTATATCTATATCTATATGAATCGCATATCAAGGAAAAATCAATCAAAGCATTGCAAGAGAAATTAAATGGAGATAAGGTTTAAGTAAACTTAGGGGTTTGATCAGACCAAAATTATGTATCTTTTTATGATCATTTTCCTATGCTTTTTGGGTATTTTATGCTTGATTATGCCTTATATTTGGAATATTTGTGTTTATAGGTGTTGAAGAGAAGAAAAGTGCAAAATCATCATTTTTGTATCTTTTTGGAGCCTTTTTGGATGATTATTTACAGAAATATTTTCCAAGGACAATTTGGATGAAGAATGGAGCCAATATGATCGTGATTGAAGAGCTTGAAGAGTCAATTTTATCATCATAAGATTGATTTTCAAGAGTTTGAAGCAAAAGAGCAAAGTTGAATTTCAAGGCAAGAAGACATGTCAAATGGCGTTGAAGCACTGGAGCACATGGAGCGCGAGGCAAACCAGGTGGGGCGCCAAGCTTGCCGCATGGGTGCCCAGCGCCAGTCGGGCATGCCACCTAGCCACACATGGGAGCAGGCGACCTGGGGCCTGGGCCAACGCCCTAGGTGCACAAGTCATTGACATGGGCACCCAGGGGAGTCGGGGCCAGCACATGCGCGCACATTAGACAGCCACCGCGTCAGTTCTTCTTGAAGCTTCTCCAATTGTTTCCAGATTTGACGACCCTTCTGTATTTTGGCCATAACTTTTGATCCAGAGCTCCGTTTGAGGCAAATGAGTAGCCGTTGGAAAGCTAACTTCAAGAGCTACAACTTTCGTGTTTCGGTCGAAACCCAATTCGGACGTTTTCATGGACGCAAAGGCCCCTGAAGTCAGCGGACAGAAACTGTCTTGGGCCTGTTTTGCGGGATTGACCAAATTGAGTCCAAAATCCTATTTGGATTAGCTTGAAGACTTGGAGAGAAGTCCCGCACGTCCCTAGGGTTAGTTTTAGTCATCTAGAACTCTAAATTAAACCCTAGGTAGCCTCCTATATATACCCTCTTATCCTAGAACCCTAGTAACAAACTTACAACATCCCTTCTACAACTTTTCTTAGGGTTTACGGTTTGGAGAGGAGGCAGCCGCCTCCTCCTCTTTTCCTCTTGGGTTTGTAAGTTTTCAATCTCTCATGGATTGGAGTTTCCAATCCATGAGAGGTTAAACCTTTATACTTCTTTTCCTTAGGAATTTTAGATCAATAAATCTATGGTGAGACTTTTGTTCTTAATAATTTGATTTTTCCGTTTGAATATGTTTCTTATCTCTGTACTTCATCTTATGTGTTTATATTTTGATAGATTTGGATGGCCACCTTGTCTTGATAATATGAATGCTATAGTTAGATACAAGTTGGCTTAAGTTAAGTCGATGTTGGTCACAAGTGACAATTGAACTAGAAGTTCTAGATTCATTGGGATATCAAACCTTGTTGAAATCTTTAGGCCGAGATGGAAATTGATGTAGGCAAGTTTGGTTATGATTTATCAGACATGTGAATAATAAAATCTTAATGCTTGTGCTATGTTGAGGTGGTACCTAAAATAGTACATTAGGAATTGATTTTAGCTAGTAGCAAGATTGATTCGCCTAGCATGTTGGAATGTGTTGTTGCATCAGGAGCATGTTCCGGGCCATTTATTCAAGTGGAGTTGTTTAAGATATTAAGAGGATTACTTTGTTTCATTGAAAGTTGATGTCTACGTCTTATGCTATATACCGATTTGGGATGATTTATGATTCTTAATTGATTGCAATTTAAGTCAAATTCATGTTTAGTGTTTGTGATCCATGATTTACTTGATCAATAAAATTACCTAAAGGAGAAGAAGTATGCTTTCAATGAATTGTTCTTCTTAAATTGTTTTCTTAGTCATTAGTTTAGATTTACATAATTGTTTTCTAATTTAGTTTACCTATTTTGAAAACCTATAAAAAATCCCCTTTGGTAAGTTTTTCTTTTGTGTGTAATTTGGCTTTGATTTGCTCCTACCTTCTCTGTGGATTTGACCCCTACTTGCCCTAACTAGTAGTTATTGGTTTGTGGGGATTTATTTTGTGGTTTGTTCAACGACCGATTAGGGTTTAATCCAAGCATAAACTCCATTCAATTTCTTCATATTATAGGCTCCTTTTTGTTCCTTTGTATGGAATCCTAAAAAGAAAAAGAAAAATAAAACAAAGAAAAATTAAGGGTTAGTAAAAATATTATTGGGTTGCCTCCCAATAAGCGCCTTTCTTTAAGGTCTTTGGCTAGACTGCCTTAAAGAAGGTTATTCTTCAAGGGTAAAGGAAGTTTGAGTGTATTCCTTCAACATGTCCTCAATGAATCTATTTTCATCAATGATTTTGATAATTTCAAGTTGAATTTTATCAAGACTTGAAAATATTAAAGAACTTAAAGCAGCACGATTTGGCGATGGCACGGATGTAACTCGGCTTGAAAAGCATTTGGCCAGCGGTGGCTCGGTGAAAGCTTGAGGTGGCGCGGTAGAGCGCGCGGATGGCGCGGCATAGGCCGGGCATGGTGTGCGGACAAGGCTTGGCAAGGTGCGGATATGGCCAGTCTTGGTGCGGTGGTGGCTTGGCTAGAAGCTCGCATGGCCGGGCATGGCACGGTATGATGCGTGGAAGGAGCGGACAAGGCCGGACATGGCCAGGCAGGTGGCGTGGATGTGACGGGTATGGGCGCACGGGCTGGCGCAGTACTGGCCGATGTTGTCCGAGCTGGCGCGGCAAAGGTGGATGTCGCATGGCCTGGTGCTGCGTTGGCCGGTATCGTCCTGCCATGTGATGTCGATGGCCGGACTGTGGCCGGGCATGTTGGCTTGTGCAGCACGGGCTTGGCCGGGCTGAGTCCTTGAGCAACTTCCTTCGGTGCATTGGTTAACCAATGGGAAAAATTCTCCAATACCTCACATTGCAGTGCTATGATCGAACAGGGGAATATAGATAAGAGTGTCGACAGCCAATCGATCAGAAGCTCTTAATCCTTGGTAGAAGTTTTGAGCCAATCTTCTTTGATCATAACCATGTTGAGGATTGTCAGCACATAGCTTCTTAAACCTTTGCCAAAATTGTGGAAAAGTTTCTTCTTTGCGTTGAAGAATGCTCCGAACTTTAGTTTTATGTTTAAGATCTATATCTTGCTTCTCAGTTGAAGATTTGCTTGGTTGGTTGATCTTCAGGGATAGTGGAACTTCTTTGTTGTTGACTTCTTGCTCTTCATTGACTTCTTTTGCTCGATCTTTCTTCTCTCTAAAGCTAGGGGGCTCAATTGCTTTAGACAAGGCTTCCAATGCTTCATATGCGGCATCAGGAGTTCTATCAATGGCTCCTTTCTTAACACACTTAGAACTTATAACATAAACAAAATTGTTAGATTTCAACGGCACTTGAGATGAAATTCTAGGGTAGATGACTTCACCATCTAATCCCATGGTCAATGAACCATTGAATACACCAATCTTGGTATGAGAAGTTTTGAAAAAAGGTCTTCCTAATAAAAGAGGACATTGATCTTTCGAATACTCCATATCCATAATGAATATGTCGATAGGAAAAATCAAGTGCTCAACTTTAATTAAGATATTTTCTAAAACACCTTTGGGATAAACCAAAGATCCGTCAGCTAATTGCAAAATAACATCAGTATTCTTCAAAGGACCAAGATTTAAAGATTTGTAAAAAGAGTAAGGCACCACACTTAAAGAGGCACCTAAATCAAGCATCGCATTCTCTATAATTCTTCTTCCAATAGAACAAGTAATAGAAAACGTACCTGGATCTTTGCACTTAGGAGGTAAACTCTTTTGAAGCACAGCAGAGACATTAGCTCTAGCGCTTACTTTACCTTGAAACCTTTTCTTGTTGGTACAAAGTTGCTTGAGGAA
Organism: Corchorus capsularis; assembly: GCA_001974805.1. Lineage (NCBI taxonomy): Eukaryota > Viridiplantae > Streptophyta > Magnoliopsida > Malvales > Malvaceae > Corchorus > Corchorus capsularis. The sequence goes on from AWWV01008828.1 coordinate 37,162, forward strand.
CTTTGTATAATTTGGAATTTGTTGAATGGCATCAAAAAGTGGGATGTTGACCTCAACTTTTCGAAGTATCTCCAAAATATCTTGATCATCATCTTCTTTCTTTGACTTCTTCAATATTGATTGGAAAGGAATTAGGTTAGAATCGGTTTGATCCTTGGGCTTGATTGCGACATTCTCCTTGTTGGAACCTTTAATCGGCGCAACTTCTTTGTTATTGGGTTCATCTTCAATCTTGATTTTGACAGGCTCTTGCGATTTGTCTTCCTTGGTGTAGCTCGGCTCTCTTTTGTCTTGTTGTTGTGCGGCATGGGTTGGATAAGGTTCTTTCAACTCTTTTCCACTCCTTAAAGAAATTGCACTAACATTCTCTCTAGGAGGTACCTTTGGTTGCGATGGAATCCTTTGTTGACCTTGTGTCTTGAGATCACTCATATCACTAGCCAGTTGACTTATTTGTTTTCTCATCATCTCGATAGCTTCTTTAATTTGTTGTAACTCGATGGAAATAGCTTGTGAAGATTGAAAATTAGGTTTTTGGAAATTCATTGGCCTTCCTTGGAAATTACCTTGGTTCCGATATTGTTGACTCGGTTGCTCAGGTCTCCAATAAGGTTCAGGCTTCCTTTGATAAGCTCCTTGTAATCCCACAGCATTGACTCCTTGCTTGTTGTCTTCCAAAGTAGGGCACTTTTCAGTATAGTGTCCTTGAGAACAAATACCACAAACCCTAGGCACACTTGAAAAATTAGCTTTGAACAAATCAGTGAGCATAGCGATTTGCTGATTCGTTTCTTGAAGTTGTTGCTCCAATGAGGTGGAATATGTAGAAACTTCATTGATTCTTCTTATAGGGCCTTCTCTTGAGTAGTCTTCTCGAGATCCAAATTGTTGAGTGTTTGCAGTCATGTTTTCCACTAAAGTCCAAGCTTCGGCAGGAGTTTTGTCTATGAAAGCTCCTCCACTTGCAGAATCGATGGAAGATCTGTCAAACGGTAGTAATCCGTCGTAGAAGTACTGGATCAGCAACTGTTCATTGATTTGATGATTGGGGCAGCTCGCACAAAGTGTTTTGAAACGTTCCCAATATTCATGCATTGTTTCTCCATGGCGTTGCTTAATTCCGCAAATCTCCTTCCTTATGCTTGATGCTTTATTTGCAGGAAAATACTTTTCCAAGAACAGCTTCTTAAGGCTCGTCCAAGATGTGATTGAACCAGAGGGTAGAAGGTACAACCAATCTTTTGCTCGGTCCATAAGAGTGAACGGAAAGGTTCTCAACATGAATTGATATTCAGGAATACCTTGAATACTTGTAGATGCGCAGGCAATCTGGAAATCAGTCAGATGTCGATGAGGATCTTCTCCAGGTAAACCGTGAAATTTGGGTAAAATCTGAATAAATCCAGACTTTATCTCAAAATTTTCAGTTGTATCTGGGTATTGAATGGCTAGGCGTTTGGCATTAACGTTTGGTGCAGCTAACTCTCTCAGAGTTTTGGGTGCTTGTGCGTTGGCCATGTCTTCTGACGATGTTGAAGCAGCAGATCTAGGAGAACTTGGTTGAGAATTTGAATTGGATGACTCCTCTTCTTGTAATCGGCTTTGTGTCTCCTTCCTTATTTGAAATAGTGTTTTTTCAGGCTCAGGATTGAATTCTAAGTCTTCAATACCACAACTTCTTGTCTTTGGCATGCAACTTCCTAGAAAAATCAAGAACAAAACTAAAAAGAAAAATTAGCAGTAACAGTTCTTAAACAAAAATTAAAAAGTAAAAACAGAAAATAATTTTTTTTTTTAAAAAAAAGAAAAACGGAAAAGAAAAACTTTTCTTTTAGAAAAATCGGAAAAATAATTTTTTTTAAAGCAGATTAATTCTTGGATCTAATCTCACTTCACTTCCCTTCCCCGGCAACGGCACCAAAATTTATGATCGGTCGTTTAACAATCATAAAAATAATCCCCACAAAAACTAACTAAACTAGTTAGGGCAAGTAGGGGTCGAATCCCACAGAGAAGGGTTATAATTGTGAAGGTCTTTTCCAAAGAATATATCTTTTTCCAAAAATCATTTAGAAAACAGGGGATTAAGAAAATTAATTATAAAGAAAACAATTAAACTAAAAATAAAATAAAGTAAAGTAAATGTAGATCTAAATCTATGGAAAATTATAAAGCAAACAATAATTATAAAGCATACTTCTTCTTCGATGGTATGATTCAATCAGATTAACTATGGACCATTGACTTAAAAGGTGAATTTAGCATCTTATTCTTGACTGACAACTGGTATAGGAAATTCCAACATGTATATTAGATAAGAGGCCGATTAAAGCTGCAGTTATCCCTTTTATTCCTTCAGCAATCGATTACTTTCTCAGGGCTTAAAGATTGCTTGAGAACAAAGCATTAAGAATAATTAATTTTACACACATGCCTACAAGTAGAACCATACGAAGAGAAATTTCTCGCCCTCCGATAGACAAACGTCCATCAGGCAGCGATCAAACAAACCTGATTTGCTACCATAAATCAAACTCGGGGCTCAATCCTTATTTGACTAGAAGTAGATCTATCTTAGTGGCCACAATAAGATTTAATCATAAAATAAAACAGGATTTTGTCTACTATCATCAAGAACTTAACACAAAATTATAAGTATAGAAATCTCACCATAATCAATTGATTGAATTCACCAAAGGATTAGAAGTATTAAGGGTTTAGCTACTCATGGACTTAGGAAAATCCATGAGAGGCATAAGAATACTTACAAGACTAGAGAGAGGGGCGATATCCTCCCTTGAAAACCCTAGGTTTGTCGCACCCCTCTATGGTTAGAGAGGGTGTCGACTCCCCTTCAAAAAACTAGAGAAAAACTAAACTAAAAAAAGGTAGAAAAAGAGAATTATATGTTGTGTAAAGTATATGTGGTGTTAGTATGTATGTGATTTGTGATACAAGAGGTGGCTATTTATAGTGGAGGACTAGGTTTTTCCATAAAGATAAATGCATACAAGTTGGATTAGATGTCTTCCTAGAGTAGAATCCAAGTCAAAATAGGATTCTTGAATTTTCTGGATTTCTGTAGAAATTTAAATGGCAGATTCGGGCTTGAAGATGGCAGAACTGGGCTTTGGACTTCAAAGGAAAGTTGTAGAGCTCGGAATTATCTTTCCAACAACTACTCATAGGCTCAAAATGGACATCTGAGCAGAAAGTTATGGCCTTTCTACCAAGACTGCACTGAAACCGGGATTAAATCGCAAATCTCGGGAAATTGCGGGATTTGGATATTCCTTTGGATATTAAGCCCACAAATTGGGATTTTAACTCCAATTGTTGACTTATATGGGCTAAGTATTATCCCATATAAATTATCCAAAAATTCTTAACTTCCGGGCTTCTTCTGGGCTTGTCTTCAATCCTTTGCAAATAAGCTCCCATTCTTCAATTCTTATTTCTTGAAATAATTCTTCAATGGTCTTCAAATCTTCAAAATATATTCAAGAAATCTTCAAAACACGAACTTCGAATCTTCAAATCCATAGTTGAGTAAAAAGTCTCCAAAATAGCTCCAAAAAGAGTGAAAAACAACAAGTTTTCACTTTCCTTGTCTTCAAGACCTAAGAACACAAATACTTGCAAAATAAGGTAAAAACACATGTAAAAGTGGCAAAAAGTATGTTAAAATAACTATAAAAATATTCATAATTTTAGCTCGATCAACATGATTTGCATTTCTCTGTTCTAGAATTCCTCTTTGTCAACCACTCTTTCAGATCTAATGGACAAGGAGCAAAAATCCTCTAGAAAAGGAAAGCCAAACGAAGTCGGTCGTGCCGGTTCGAAAAAATAAAAAACCATTATCAGCACTAGCAAAGAGAAAGGAAAAGGGCAAGGGAAGACATCTGGGGAAGTCAAGAAAGCCATAAAAAGCACAGCTATCAAACTGACTAGCCTCTTTATTGAAAGACCTAGTGACAAGGTGCCTACAGGGCACTTCAGAAACATGGTTCACAAAATGAGGTATGATCATTTAGTTGAATTTAAGTTGCTGCATGCCAAAACCTTCGACTATGAATCTTTATCTCAAAATCCTATGTACGCAGGACTCCACAGCAAGTTAGCAAAGATAACTAAGTTAGCAAAGGTTAGGGATAACTAAGTTTGATCAAACCTTTGCTAGTGACAGTATGGTTAGGGAATTCTTTACTGGTATTATCACTGACAAGAAAAGAATCCTTAAAGGTGGTCATGAAGAAAACCTGTATGCATTTATCTTTATGGAAAAACCTAGTGACAAGGTGCCAACAGGGCACTTCAGAAACATGGTTCACAAAATGAGATATGATCATTTAGTTGAATTTAAGTTGTTGCATGCCAAAACCTTCAACTAGGAATCTTTATCTCAAAATCCTATGTACGCGGGACTCCACAGCAAGTTAGCAAAGATGAACTTGTTAGGGATAACTAAGTTTGATCAAACCTTTGCTAGTGACAGTATGGTTAGGGAGTTCTTTACTGGTATTATCACTGACAAGGAAAGAATCCTTAAAGATGGTTGTGAAGAAAACCTGTATGCATTTATCTGTGGAGAAGAAGTTACAATTTCAGCGACAACTATTGGGCAAATGCTGGATATTGCGTATCTTGAAGGGGAATCAAGGCCTCCAAGAAAGTTTGATTTTGATGCTGCCTGGAAATTCATCAGTGGTAAGAACGAAAATTTGCCAATCCTGGAGAGAAAGCGAAAGTTCACAAAACCAGATGTTCAATTAGCACATAGTTTTATACGTCACAATCTCTGGTTCAGTGAAGATGACCAAGACTGTGTTACACTGAAAGATGTGTGGATACTCTACTGTATTTGGAAATGGATCAAAGTCAATCTTGCTCAGATAATCATCAATGAAATGAAGGAGATAGCTGTGAAAGAGAAGATGATCTGTGGATATGGGATCATTATTGTCATGCTTGGTGAAGCATTTGTTACCATGTCAAATGAGCATGAGGACTTCAGAATAGCTAGCGCTCATCTCTTGAATCCACCTTTGAAATGTATATAGGTTTGTTTGAATTATTTTGATTAGATATAGGTTTGTTTGAAATGTATTATTGTCATCAAATCCATTTTCCTTTGGTTTATGTTCAATCAAATAATGTCAACTTATTTCCTTTCAATTCTTTATTTATTTGAGATTTTTCATAGAAAGATGCATTTTCTCTCAAGAAATGGTGTGTTCTTGTTGGTTTTAGTTTTTTTTCCCCTAGAAAAAAGATGTGTTTTGAGATAAGAATCATTTTCATTTCTTGAAGAGATTGGGATTACAAACGCACAGGAAGACCCGTACACCGCTACATGATTAGTTACATTACCGAAACGCTAATCTACGAGCAAACAAAACTCCTTCCCCAACAAACAAGTCTAGTGAAATCTCATTATAATTCAAATAAATCTCTATATCCAAACATCTAAATGAGAGTTCAACCCAAACTAGAAACTATATCATAAATAAACTATCTACCTACCAAATAAACAGGGGCGTATCCTTGTAGTACCTTGGAGGGCCTTCCCCCCCCCAAAATTGGAAAAATTGCTTTATCTCCCCTTTATATTTCTGTAAATTTCTATACAGATATATTGAAATTCTTCAATTGGCCCCCCCTAAAATAATATTATTCGAATTGGCCCCCCCAATGCCACTTGTCAAGATCCACCCCTGTAAATAAACAAACAAATTACAAACAAACTTACATTCCGTGAAAGTTGAACCCAAGACCTCATGGTCTAGGTAGGCTGGAACTAAGAGTCCAGTACTCTATTTTTTGGAAGGATTTTATTTTTCATTTTAGTGGTTTTTTTAATTATGATATAAAGAAAATGTGGCCCACTTTTTTTGGTTTTTTTATTTCAAATTATAAATTCGAACTTTTTAATTTTAATTTTATTTTTTATTCTGAAAATATGATGTGGATAACGCCACATCAGCAAAGTTGACGGTTTTAGTGCCACATAGGCCAATTTAACGGCGTTCATGAGAGGGACCCAGGGACCAATTGTGTACTTTTATAAGTTGTAACTAATCAAACAGCCCATTACTGATTGCTGAATTTCATTTTTTTCCCGGCTTCAAGCAGAAATTGGTTGAAAATGAAAGAAAATATCGAATGAATCTCCCATGGAAACACAGTTACTACAAATCCAGTACATGAACTCACTCTCCTCCAAGCTAAAACCCCTTTTCTCCTCATCTTCCTCTTCTAGAGCTATTGTACACTTCTCCTCGTTCTCTGTTCCTCTAACCCCATCAGCACCCAAAAGGAGGGTTCGTGCAAGGAACAGCGTCAGGCTCTCTGCCGACGTAGCTGCTGCTCTGAAGGAGGAATGGTTGGACTCTCTATCTTGTCCTTTGCCCGAAAGCCAAGACGACCCGACCCAGATCAATGCGGATATTAATTGGGTCATTGGTGTCGACCCTGACCTCTCTGGTGCCTTGGCCCTCTTGAAACCTGACCCCTCCTCCGGTTGCTCTGCCCAGGTGCTTTTCATTCTTTTAAGTTTCTGCAAAAATTGTAGAGTCATTGAATTACTTGAAGTTAATTGGGTAATGAACATTTTGTAATGAGTTGCTAATGAATTTTGTTATTAAATTGCATGATAGTAGGTGTTTGATTCGCCGCACTTGCCTGTTCGAGTTGGCAACAGAGTTCGAAAACGCTTAGACACTCGGTCAATTGTTCAGTTGGTTCGGAGTTTAGATGCTCCACTTGGTCTGCCTTTTTCTCTCTTTCTATGTGTAGATACAAAGTTGAACTTTTATACTCAACTCCACCCTTTTCTTATGCACTTGTTGACCTTGCCTTACTTCAGGTACTGCAGCATATATAGAGCAGTCCACCCCCTTTCCAAAAGATGGGAAACAGGTTAGCATTGTTACAAAACTGCAGAATTTTGTTGGACCTTTTCAATCATGTCTTCTGGTTTCTGGCTCCATCATTATCAATCACTGCTGTGATTTGTTTAGTTTACTTGCGACTCTAATTTGGTAGCTTAGCTTTCTTTGGCTGGTGCTATCTTGATCCATCTAGACAAATCTGTTTCCTCTTGCACATTCTGTTGGCTTAAATGTTTTTTTTTAATTAGTTTTTACCTTAGATACATGTAAAATCCCTGTTGGACTTGAACTTCATAGACGGAGGTAGCTCTTTCCTAGCCTCCCATTTCCCAATATCAAAACCTGTGCCTTTCAATTGGAAAGGTCAAACTATTAAATGTCGGGGGTGTCCCTTATGGTACTCTTGTTGTTACTTAATTGGGAGAGCATCTTTACTTCGTTTTCTCATACCTTCATCAGTTGGAAAAGAAACGATGGATCAATCATTCCCAGATTTTGAAGGTTTTACTAAGACCATTTCCTTTTTCTTAATCAAGGGTTGGTGGAGTGGAGGATTTGGATACGGATTATGGATTGGAATACTAGTTGCCTCTGGGTTTTCTGTAATTCCAGTGTCATCTCCATTGTGGAAGAAAGAGTTTGAACTCACTGGAGCAGGCTCTACTAAGGTTGGATAATTTTTGTTGTTTATGTGATGATTCATTCATGCCTATTGACCAAGTTATAATTCTCTAAACTTCTATCGTGATTGATGAATGCAAAATATCAGTTGAGTCATTCTTCTTAACTTGCCGCATGTTGCCTTTGAATTGAAATGCTAAGCTGATTGCATTAAAAAGGAAAAGTCATAAAGTTTAACCATGTAGCATTTTCGATTATCAATACCATGATGCTATCAGTGCTGCCTCAATTGGGATTTCTGCAAGTTTATTTATTCTCATTTTGGGTTTTGACAGGACGATAGTCGGAGAATTGCATCAACTTTATTTCCTTCCTTGAGCGATCAATTGAAAAGGAAAAAAGATCATGGTATGTGTTCTGGTTTCCAAAAATGAAGCATTTTTAGTCAATAATCATTATTCATTATTGTGAACGCTTTACACTATAAAATAACATATTGCATTCCTTGGAAGTTTTCTTTCATCAGCTTTATTTTTGATAAAGATTAGTTGCATTTTGTTATTACGAAATTGAATTAAGCTCATCGTAACTAAAGCTATGTGATTTTGTTCCTCTTCTGCCCTCTTGTTCTCAATTAACTTGCCAGGGTAAAACTGTCTCTTATTTTGGTTCATGCTACTTCACAATCTACTGTCGATCTTTGACCAATTAGCATAATGACCTGTGAACTGCTATATATAACTTCCAAAAGTTTTTTGCCTATACTGATGGTGAAGGTAATAGAATTAGGTAAAAAGCTGCTTTCTCAGCTCAAACAGTCTTGAAGAGTAGTAGGAAGCAATGAGTAGTTTTAAGGCCTTCCTGTATGTAGACCTTAGAATCTGGTGTCCGACCATTCACTGAAAGAAATGCAGCGCAGCCTGCATCATTCATTGATACCTTCATCATTCACACTACTCTTAGCCAATGTATAATACCTATTGTGTATTTTGAGTTTGACCTGACATTGGAAGATGAAGTTTGATTTAAGCAAGCTCTCACTTTGTTTATAATTTTCATTGATATTTATTAACTTGATTATTTTCTTATTGCTTCTATTTTCACTTTTGAAGGAAGGGCTGAGGCTCTTCTAATTGCTGCATATGGGAAAGGCCTAAGAATGAAGGTGGATCCATCACTTGTTATGGAAAAGTTGGTTTCATGAAGCCAGTAGTTTGTAGAGGTGACCGACTTCCTTCGCCACAATTCATCTTTGCATTACCGCTGTTTGAACTGTCAACTATCTGTTAATGCTGATTTGAATGGTTAATGGTCATGACCATACGGAAATATGATAGACTGCAGATTGAAGATTGCATTCAAGAGCTAATGTCTCTAAACTTAATGAGTTTGAGCAGGCCTGACTGTTGTATATTTACATCCTTACAAGGTACAGATGCAGTGATAAGTTAGCAGGTTGAGGAATATTTTAGAGAACCTAACGTTATCAAAAGAAAAGCATATTTTTATTGGAGCAGGATCCATCCTGCTTGCCATTTCACCGTACAATTTGTTATTTATGTTTCCTCCATCATCATTGCTATATTTATTGTAATCTAAGGATGATCAAATTTGATGCTGTATGCCACTTTTATAAAACATGATTGAAGCCAGTTAATCCCATTTTGGAGAACGTGGCTTGTGATAATTTAGATTCTGTTGTTCAAAAGCAGACTAGAAAAGGAATTATTCTCCGTGGGGCATAACGGAGCTTTTCACTCATGAAGATGCCAGTTGCGTAGCAGGCAAATTGTGTTCACTTTTTCATGGAATTCAAACTCAGCAAATGGAAAATGTCCCCAAACAATTATGGAACGACCCAGCAACCAAAAGGAATTCTGTATCAAGGAATGGTATCAGATAACTAAATCCGACTATGCGGTATTTCTGCCCAGCCCTAGGAAACTTTATATATTTAACTGCATGGAAAATGACTTCTTATAAATAGCAAGATATATCTAGAACTAGAATAGATAGCAACCTTTTACTTGTTTGAGTAAGAAACTTTTGGTGGCAATGCAAAATCTAGCAGCTAGTTCAACCATTTTCACATTCTTCCACCCTATGTACCCAGTACGATGTACATCACTAGCTTCCCCCGCACTCTTTTTTCCTGAAACCAAGTTTCAATTGCCCAGTTTGAACATATCTAGCATCTCTAGCAAAGTGTTATCTCAAAGATGACTCCTTCAAGATTTCCAACCACGGATCGTGTCCCAGCCACTTCATTTATCAGCATACCATGCTGATTAGCTTCTTTAATAACCATCGTGTCCATCCTGCAAAGTTCCCACAGGATCATGATACAAAAAAATGATAGCAAAGAAAAATTTAGCATAGTCGATACAAACTTTGACATGAGTCTTAAGTTAATTATTTAGCTTGCACAATAAAAATGAAGTATTAATCACTCAGATGATAATAATATGGCTGAGAGTAAATGGTACAAGAGGAAGGTAGAAGACCATAAGGCAGAAGACATCAGGTCTAAATTTTATAAATCATAAATTTTGTGGACATTTCAGCTAAGTTTGAACAGCATTCAAGCTGTATCAAGTAGAGGCTCAAAAATCAAAGATAGGCTGAAATCCTCAAATGCTATTTCTGGCGTCGTTTTCCTAAGTTTATACAAGTCTCTGTAAGTGATAGGAAAACCCTGATGGGATAAAGGGTATACCTTTAAACATGGATTAAAGCAGAAATTTGCCAATACCACATAATAGCCTAAATTTGAAATGATTGAAAATCAGAATCAATGATTGTAAATGCTTATAAGTTTATCTGCATTAGGTGTAGGATGGGCCGGAGGTTCAATCCATTTTCACACATTCTGACATTGCGAGGCTGATGGGTTTGCTATAAATGTTATTGTTAACCACTGAAAAAAAAAAAAAAAAAAAGGAGAGAAAATACAAACAGACTTACATTTTGGCTCGAGATACATATGCTAGTATGAATTTGCAATGGCCGCGTCCACTGTTGCGCAGAAGCTGTTGTACAGTATCAAAAAGCAAAGGGACACTCGATTGCTGGAAGCTTGGATATTGTCAAGGCCAAGATTTTTCCCATTTTAAGTTGTCAATAGCAACTAATAAAGGAATGAAAGAACCATGAAAACAAGGACACAACTATGAAGTTCAAAGGCAGTGTTTTTGGGTAATTGTTGTTTACTAGTCTAATCAAGTCATACTATAATAGCATATAAAGTTGGGTCCACTTTGTTGCCACAAAACAGAACCACACTTCATTTAAGATAGAGAACCTTTATAAAGACCAGACAGTATACTTCATAGTGTCTGAAGAATGAAGACAATTTGAAACAAACCAATGAAAAACTTTCCAAGAATAATAATGAAGTTAAATGAATGTAATCCAGATCCAGGAAAGAAAATAATGACTCAGTTGACATGATAACTAAGCTATCAACATACTGTTTTCATATCATAAAAATAATATTTAAATAGTGCCCATATATTTATGATAGAGCTTGCTCATCCCTAACTTTTGCATAAACTCATTGTCAATTTCTTCTTTCAGAAGCTCAATCTTTGGCCTTGTATTTCATACATTCTAGGATAAATAATAATTGGGAGCAATCAGGAGATAAGGTCAGTATGTACCAAAAAAGGATATAAATGTCAGCGCCAAGTATCAAATCAAAACCACCAGGGTATTTGTGTAAAATCTTGTCAATCTGATCTGAATTTCCCCAGTCTAGCTTCTCAGCTTCTAGGGCTGCATGTACAATGTCAAAAGAGGATTCGGCTAATTCAAAATGATCATTCCCAATTAAGCTTATTTCTCTCACCAGCACAGCAACTAGGATTTTCAGAAGATGCATTCAGCTCTATGTTTCTCCTCAAGATCTGCATATGATAGACACCGTGACAATAAGAAATCAGACAAACCAATATGTACCTAGCCCGTATAATTACTTTTTTTTTTTTAATCTTGCCTTCAGCACTTCGTCATTATGATCAGTCAAAACTATTTGATGACAAAATCTGCTGCAGAGCATGCCAGTTATACCTATACAGCAGGTGGCAACAACAATGTCATGGAATCAAGGAAAATAGAGGATTTAAAAAATTATACTTTGCAACAGATTGACTAATACCAAGTAATACTATAGAACTAGGAACATGCTTTTAAAGGAAAGACACATTTCTTAAAGAGAGTTGGAATTGGAACTACAATCTACAGTGGCTAAATTCAGTCTTTCAAATACAATGTCGGTACATACAGTTAAGCACATCAAAATGAATTTTGTTTTCTATATAAAAAGCCCATTATAAACTCAAGTTTGAACATTGTCTTTTCTCACAAAGAGCTAACTCAAGAAATTGAAGTTTTGGTTAAGTTGAGCAGCCAACTGTTTGTGCACTATTGGACTGCCTAAACTCTCTCATCAGGGGTGGAGCTATATATAGTTGAGTGGAGTCAAATTACTCCACTCAACTTTCAAAACTTAGCTATGTTATGTTTGTATGGTTTTTCCTTATTTGATTCATGTCCCCAACAAAATTTGTAAAAACTAAACATATATTAGCTAAATTTCATCTATATATTGCTCTATTGCTTTCTGTTGTTTGGTTTCATATTTTATATTAAATTTCTCTAAGAAAATTGACCCCATTGACCAAAATTTCTGGCTCTGCCACTATCCTTCATTCTATTATTTCTGAAAGTCAACACAAAAATGGCATGACCTAACCATTATCAACACATCAAGAATCATCAACCAGCTAAAATAAAGATGCATTGAGCCATCCCTCATCAAATGTAATCATCTTGTTTTAGATGATTTTTCATCAGGAAAATGAGAAAGTTAAAGGCAGTTCAATGAATCAACCCTGGTCTTTTCTCTTCAACTATCCGCATGATAGCAGATATACATCCAAACTATATATGCACATTCAGATTCATGTTCCATATTAATGCAGACTGAAAAAAGTAGGGTGCAAAGGGGACAGATACATTAGACATCATCACCCTTCCATCCATCTCCTGAAAGCAATTAAAAAATGCAACAGAAAAAATAGAGGGCAACTCAAAGGAATAAGCACATATAACGAAGAATTTAGAACCAGGTTGTCAACTAATTGCAAATTGCAACACCCGAAAATATTAAGGATTAGTGCCTAGGAAATGAGAAATGAACAAGTGAATTGAATTAAATTATGACTGACCTACACCAGATCCTAATTCAATCATCGAACATCCTTGAAGCATCTCAGCATTTTTAGAGAGATAGTCATTCAAAAGCATTGCACCAGGCCATACCAATTGCCCTGTCAAATCAAAATCAGCTGTTCAAGAAAAGAATTAGTATCTTAGTATATAACTTCAAAGCAACTTTACACAACAAACTAAGAAATACACTAAATTATTCCCAGAAAAAGAAAAAAAAAAAAAAGAATTTAGGCACTATAAACCTTTGTATTTATTTTTCCTTCAATTCCCTTTGATCCCAACGCTTATTTTGATCTTTCTTCAATCTAGACTAGAGATTGGTGAAAATTAAGGGCTGAACACTATACTAGAGACCATTTCTACTAGAGTTTATCTGTCTCTGATTCTATCAGCATAATGACGGAAAACATCCCACTTGAATAATGAAAGATAATCATAAGTAATTGTCACTCCAATTTTAACAAAAAGTAATGAAAGCTCCTCTTAAAACCATAATAAGCCTGTATCATATTTTCCTTTATTCTTTGGGAGTTAGGACACCAAAGTGAGGAAAGCACAGAATCCCACAACCAAAAACGAATATTTTTAAAGATAAATTAAGGAACTTTGATCTGATTAGCCAACTCGATCACCATTTCTTTAGAAACAGAAAACTGGGTTACTCATAAACTAGTGGGGGAAAACAACTTACTACAAGCCGATTGGAGACAAAAGAGCTGAAGCACATGAGACCCAAACGTGAAAGTAGTCAGCTTGTAACTGCAGACATTAACAATCAGCTTCTTTAAAAAGAAGAAATATATGCGTATCTATAATACTTAGTAGAATCCAAAGGAAAAGACGTGTGAAAGAAAATACTCGTCATTTCTGAAGAAAGATTCATCCAAGCAAACTATATCCTCCTCCTCTTCTTCTTGCCTCGCCATTTTTATTTTGCTGATAGGCTATTAGAAAGCTTCAAGTTTGATCTCCCTTGTTGCTTCGAAAGTTCAATTCAAGCTTTAAGTAAACGGTAAACGGCAGAACTTAGGTTTAGACTTTATATATAGAGTAAACCGGCAGCAATAGGTAAACAAGAAATGGCTCGTGCCTGCTTGAGCAAATTTTAATCATTTTCCTTGTATAACCCTATACAATATTTATTTATGTGTTAGTGTATATTCTTGAAGAAATTAATGTATTATATTTATATTATCTGAAATATTTATATGGATATTATACTGGGGAAAAAGAAGTGATAGTATATATGTATGATGTATCTAGTTTATACCTAATGTACCTCAAAAAAGAAATTATTATAAGCAGATATTTCGCAGTCATCAACAAAACAAAAATATATAGCAGCAACTCGTAAGTCATATACTAATATTTAAGTTCTTACTAAAGAATGAAAAAAGAAAGATGGTGTATTTCTTATATATTGGTAACGGAAAAGGAAAATTGACCTGAAGATAATGAAATATTATCAGCAATGGGGGTGTATTTACAGTACTACTTGCTTGGATGATCCATTTGTTGCAGCGTTTCCTTGAGAAATTGGGTATTCAAGTAATTAACATACAGGACAACAAACCCACCACTACAGTCAGGACAAACATTACAGATCCTCTATTTAATGAAAAGCCAAACTAACATAATAAAGGTTAAATCAGAGATCACGCTATCTTTACAGCCCATTGATTGCCAGTATATTCTCCATTTTGCAAGAGAGTGTGCATGACCCACTCCCGTATTCTCACTTCCTGCTAAAATACCACATATTCTTTGACATTCAAGCAAATGCAAGGACCTCCAGTCTCCATAACTCCATCCATCTGGCAAGAAAACCTGAAAATTTTAGTTCGTCCAATTAGCTACTGCATACTTTCTAGTGAAATTTGAGGGTCTTGAGATGCCTTCTCTCTCATCTCTCACTTCTAGTGTCAATACTTCCTACCTTTAAATAAAGCATTGAAAAGGAACAGATCAGACATCACGGACTAGTGTTTCTTTCTAACTCATTAAGTGCATGGATTACAAAAACGACAATGCTAATATCCTCTTTAAGCTTTCATGAAAACCATAAAATTTCCATCATTTTCTGCCTTATTAATTCCATGACCATGACAGATAAGTATCAAGGCTTCATAAACATTTCACTTCTTGTTGGTAACTGTGAACACTGAACCTAATCTTCCCTTCAGAAGTTGTCTCAACAAATACAGTTAAAATAAAGCAAAAGAACCAAGATTCTCATCATTTTGTGGGAATAACGAATTATTGCAACATGTTTTAGACATGTTGCAGGTCAGTTAAGGACCAACAGCAATAATAAAAAATCCAGACTATACATAAATCTATGCATGTTTTTAGAAGGTATTATGCTAATAAGCATATTAGCATCTCAAGGTCAAGTAAAACACTATACCTTCTTTTTTGTTTTTTGAATGGCTCACTCTCTTCTAGAATATATAAGCGTGACTGACCCTCAGGCTTGTTACCAAAAACTTTAAAATCTGAGCATTTTAGAATATATATATATATATACACACCCTAAAGCATAAAATAGGGCCTTTTTTTTTCCTTTTTGGTTTGACCAAGGGTATCTCCAGATCCTTAGGGCCTGACATTAATACAGTTTACTCACAAGAACAAATTACACTGTTTTAACCTATTTGTCACTATCTACACTGGAAAGTGTAAACCTACATCAACTATCAAAGAGATGTCACTTGCCTCTCAACTGAACCGGGCATATTAATTTAAAATATTCCAATTAAGAGGGATTAGAACATACCAATAATACACAGCCAATGTTGAGGTTCTCAGGACTCTTCTGTGGCAGTCTTCTCTGAAATTGCATCTCAATTTATCAGTTTTAAGCACAATAGAACAGCAGAAAAGCAGACTGAAAAATGGAGATAAAACATAATGCATCTCTAATATATGCATCTTCAATTTGCAAATACTTGTCAACAAATAAATAAGTTTCCCAAGCAGCTTGTACTCGAGAAATTAAATAAAATAAAATAACAGTAACAGAAACAAGACATAATATCAACCATAATTATCATTAAAGCATTGCTTTCTGGATGCATTGATCTAAGGGCTTGCCTTATTGATTGGATGGTTCATTGAGTAATCACTATATCAATTATTTAATTGTAATAGCATCAAGAAGTAAGGAGGTCTTGCTTCTGCATTAACACAACCTGCTTACACCATACAGGGCCAAACATTTCATACTAGATATATCAATTGACTCAGTTGCTTAACATATACTCCATAACATAATCAACTGAAGTTCACAGACCACAATTTAAATTTCAAGATACTTATTAATCTTAGGTGGAGATTTAGGAAACATGCTTAATCCTTTTTTTTGGCACCACATGCTTAATCCTATTTAGAGTTGCATATTTTGTTTGGACCTACATTTTCTGTATAGCGTTGATCCTATACTAATCAACTTCATTAAGGTTTTCTGGAGCTTATATAGATAACATATTAAGGATACTGTTTGACAATTTATATTTGCAACATCAAGAAAACTGTTAAGAACTTGAGTATTTCCCTTGCTTCAATTGTTGAAGTTACAATTTGAAGTATATTCCGAATTGAGTTGGTTTGATAGAGTTAACAAAGGATTTTCGAACAATGAGATAGAGGAACCTATTTAGTTAACTGAAAAGTATCTCCTTCCCCTCAAGGTTTGGCAGAGTTAGCCTCCCTCCCTACACAAAGCATACCTTCACTAACAATTGTTTCTTAGATCAGCACTGCAAAGTTATCTTCATTATCATTCAAAGTCCAGCATCAAGAAATTTATTTCATTCAAATGTTTTTAAAATGGCCTAGCAAGCCCTCGGCAAGCTAAAGGTTCAGTCCACAAATCGCAACAGAGTTAAAGATACAAATCGAGTGGCCTAAACCTCAACTCATGGGAGAATTTTTTTAGCTTACATGGACCAGCTCCTTACTTAAGCTTTAGACTAAACTAACAGCTTCAGCACTATAATTGGTCACACCAGACAAGGCAAAAGAGGTTCATTTCACAACCCTTAAGTTCTCTACTATCTAGCAATTTCCAAGTCTAAATAAAAACTAGTAGTATGATTATTCCTCAAAACTGGAACCAAGCATTTTACATAAACCATAGAAGAGAGAAGGAGAAAAGGGGTACGTTACCATGTTGGAGGCCCACCGATAGCATACGGTCAATATTATCAACACGCCTCTGAATGGATTTCAGAAGCAAATTCAATGAAGAAACTCTCTTTCTAACATTGGAAAACTTAGCAGCATGCTGCATTATGAATGGCAAGGGCGCATCTTCCAATAATTGATCAAGCTCTATTGATCATAGGAAATCAAAAAACAAATATCAACTTTATATTAATAATACTCAATATTATTAAATTTTAACCCCAAAAAAAGGAGAAACAAAAAAATTGGGGGGAAATTAATCTACCTCGAGTAAGACGATCAATTGAGGAACTAAGAAGGTTTTGGCTGGTGAGAGTGTCGTGGGCCTTGGAATCGAAGTCCTTGATGAGAGAGGTAAGCATGGAGGATAAAGCTTTGGCTAAAGCTTCAGCGCTACTTTTATCGTCGTTGGGGTCATCATTGTTAGATTGGGAGTCTGGGTTTGAAGAATTAGAAGGATTTACTTCGACGGAAACGTCGCTGACGGTGGCGGCAGCGTTGTTGTCATCATTTGAAGCCTGGTTTTCCATAATCTCTGGGTTTGTTGCGGGGAAATTGAAGTTCTAAGTGAAAGTGAAAATCAAAATCCCTGGAAAAGGAGAGAATTATTCTGGTGATTATTTTGAAAGAATTTGACTATTTTTAGAAATAGAAAGACCTCATGCCGCTGCCGCTGCCGCTGCGGCGGCCTTACCTTACCTCACTCAAAACCAGGCGGCTGTTTGGAATGGAAGAGATGAAGAAAGGGATTGGCGAGCTTTATAAAATTCTGAGCTCTGGATTTGAAAGAGACAAGCTGTTGAGGCAACCGAAGCCAGAGGCAACGAACTACTCTATTCTACTTCTCCAAATGAGGTAGATAAAACCCACAATACAGCAACCAGGACAATGGGCCCAAAAACCTTTTCGGCCCTATTGTTAAGGGATTTTTATTCTACTAGTCTTCACTTCTACGCGCGTTGCACGCGACCATCGTGTTTAAATTAAAATAAACTTTAAATAATAACTAAAATTAATTATAAGTAAAACTGTCAAAACCTGCGCCCAATCCGATCGAATCCAATTTAACCAGAAAAAGTAAATTTGCTAAATTTCATTATATGAACAATAATTATATGAATAAATACTAAATCAGTTATATGAATAATTTATGATAAATTTATAATTAGTAATTTTTTTTACATGATGAATAAATAATAATAATTATTTAGTAAATTTTGACAATTTTTAATGTTAGGTTTTACTACTATTCTAATAATTTTAGTAAAAAAATGTTGAAGAGGTTGGGTTGAGATTAAAATTGTTCAAGAGTTTGTTTTGAATAAAAGATTATATAATATATCAATTAATGAATATTATAAAAGAATTAAAATATTAATTATACAATGGCATTTTAGAAATATGTTTGACAATTAAGGGTATAATGGACGATTCAAAAATTTTACAAGTGAACGTACTTTTTAATATAATATTAAAGACATATTTTTATGGCGGAATTATCGCCTAGTGTAATGGAGAGTTAAAATTTCCCCACAGGTGTAATGACCCAACATAATACAATGTTTAGTACACTGTTTAACAAAATTCCTCCACGGTGTAATGAACTTTATTTGTTTTGACTAATTCACCCTTATTTAACGTATTAAAAAAATCGTTTTAAGAGAAAAAAAGAGGTGGGGAGTACTTTCTGGGCAACAAGGGAACCTTCATCCTATCCATTAATGGCGAAAAACAAAAACTCCATTAAGTTTCATCTTTGGTTACCTTTATTCAAATCCAATTGGTATAATCAAGTGGGCATACTTAGTTCATGTTCCACAGAAAAAAAAAAAATCGTGGAAGACTAATCAAAGAACATGAATATGGTTTTCTATCACAATGAATCCAGGTACAGTTAGAATTTTCAGACAATTTCAACAACCTGTTAAGATTTGATCTCTTAACAATTGGCTTCTTGTGGTTTAATTGGCCTTGAAAAAGCCGAAAATAGGCTAAAGTTAGCATGTCTGAATGATCTAGCTTAGATCTGATAGTTTCATGTCACCGGCGATGGCCATTATGGGTGATGGCTCTCTTTACACCTCTCCAACCTATCTCAACTTATTTTCTGTAAAAAAAAAAAAAGATTGTAGTTTTATTGTTAAACTTCTAAGTTCTAACACTAAATAGGAAGAAGGAATGAGAGCAACTTCTTGTAGTTTTTGTCTAAAAAAATTCAATGATGATAATTTGAGATTGACGACGATGAACGGTGATAAGAATTAAGAAGTTTGTTGGCAAGGGAGAAGCAGTTCGATGGGAGTTGGGGAAAGTTAGGGAGAGGATCGGTTTCCTAGCTAGAGGATAAAATGGTAAAAGCATTTTAAATCTATTACACCTTAGAGGAATGTTGTTAAACAATACACTAATGATGGGATTATGATGGTTCATTACATCTTGGAGGCAAATTTTGCTCTCCATTACACCATAGGGTAATTCCCCCTATTTTTATTCTATTGAAGACCCTTCCATTTATTTATATATCAACATGGTTTCAGACAAACGGTTTGGGTTTCCTAACAAGGATCATCGACGCGAGAAGTGGGTTACTGACGGGTTGTCATCAAGCCACCACAAAATAAAAATACTGAATTCCTCTTCACTACCAGTAGATAGGATGACTACCAGTCAATCCTACAGAAAAGAAATGAGATATATGATAAGACTTCAACAAGAATGCACGGTTAGTAGCAACAATGTATATCAAAATAGCATAGAGTTGTTATAGCAATTATAAAAGCAAAATGCAATACTTCTCATTTTTCTCTTTATCCTCTCTATGTAAGACTAATCAATTACCATGGATCACAGATCAAACAGAATGCAATCAGAGCAAATCCATTGGCCAGATATGAGTGACCGTCCTACCCTCAATCTATCATAAGCCGCCTAACTTTTCCTAAAGCTCGGTTTCTTTATCATCATTAGTCTTACACAATTGTTAACAATCAATAAAGCATAAGATCCATAGATATACCAATGCAAAGTACTTTACACATCCCGCTATAAAATACCACAACCAAACATTAACCAACTAAATAGTTAGTTTCCTTTCCACATAAGTATTTAGTCTTACTACTTAGTATTAGAATCAAGCATCCCACATTAATCCTAATTTAGCAAAGGTTGAATGATTATCTAATCATGCATAACCTCAGATAAGACCTATCTTGCATCCATAACTAAATAAATCAACACAAAGTAATAACCTATTATTTACTACAAGTGATCGGGCCAAAGTATCATATGCATGAAGCTGTCACTCTTAATACACATGACAAATCAACTATAACCAATGCAGCAAAATAATTATTTATAAAAGAAATGCAATTTAGAATAAGATCTCACCATAGACAAATGACTAATTCATAACATAAGATTCAAAGATAAAAGAGAAGTATCAAGAGATTCCCTCACTCATGGGAGTGCGTGGAAGCATACTTACAAAATAAAAGAAATCTACTGAAAAGTGTGATACTTGCCAGTAGGCAAGCATGAGTATTACACTAACATAACTCGCCTATTTATAGGAAAAATAATGACTAACACTATCCTTGACTAACATGATCTCGTGCGTCGGATGAAGGGCATAATCGTCTTCAAGGCTCTTATGTGCGAAAGTATTGAATGCACACAACTTTTTCTCCAAGTAAACTTGTCCACCAAGAAAATCTCCATTTATGACCAGAATCAATCAGTATTGATGAGCAGATCCTCCTTCAAAGATGAAATCAATCAGCATCTTTCCATAAATGGACGTTTGGTCTTCAAGAATATTCTTTTGGCCTTGAGCTAAGGTTGAAGGTGTCCATGTTGATAATGAGCTTGAGGGCTTCAATAATGTGCTTCACCAATGGGCCAGATCTCACTTGATTGCGCTTTTCTACGAATATGTCCAACTGAGCTCCAAATCTTCATCTTTACGATATTCTTTCTACAAAACCATGAAATCAACAAAGATGAGATATTCAAGGGAAAATAATCATAATTAGCTATCAAAACATAGCAAAATAACATAAGAAATGAGTACTAAATTATGACTTATCAGTTACACAATTTTGCTGGGGCATTTTCAAGCAAAAGAAAACATTCTAAAGATTATTGTAATATTAGTATCGAATTTGTAAATTGATTTGCTTTTTCATAAAAAAAGTGTTACTTTGCTTCACTTATAATGTTCAATTGATTTTATAATGTTAAATTACTTTGTAAATTTTTAAGTGATACATTAAACTTGATTTTATCAATTGAATCTTTTTAGAAAAAAAATCAATTGACTATTTCGTTTCAATTTTTTCTATTTCATTAGATTGGCACGTTAAATGATTAATCAATTTTAGTGGTTTTTTTCACTCTATCTACTTTATAATTGCAGCTCAATTCCAAGAAAATGAGCGGCAAAAATTTGGAGACCATTCTTTCGTATGATTAACCAATTGATGATTTGGAAATTGACAATGATAAAAATGAATAAAATAGTGTCGATTCAAGTGAAAATAATGTGGAGCAACCCTCTCTTAAATTCTCCATGTATAGTGGATCACTAGAACCTTGTCAAAGTATGAAATTTGAATAATTGGAAGATGCTTATATATCTATATATATATATATATAAAGTTATTTAATAATTAGGTTTTATATGTACAAAAGGGTTTTATGTTATGAGTTATAAATTCTTAAATATTTTGTCAGTTACAAAATAGAAAATAATTTTTAAATTGTTGAAGGTTACAAATTGATTAACTTGGGGGTTACAAAATATTGTAACGTTAATTTTAGCCTATATATAGGTTGCCTAAACCAGCCTTTTACTTGCACCATTTTTTTCTTCAAAATGAACTTTCCCTTCTTGCTCTCTATTTCTCATGTTGTATTTCTCTCAACTCTTTCAAATTCCTACTTTCATAATATATACTAAAAAACTTCTATGTTATTCTTATCATATTTCTTGGCTAAAGAAATTAGGTGGTGTAGATTAGATTTTATAAATAGTGTAGTATTATTATAATATATATTACAATATTTTTTCAAGGCATATTACAATTTTTTATTGATAATTTCATTCTAAATTTTGGTATTGCAAAGTCTCTATTTATTCTTTTCATCAATTTTCAATGGTTTTATTATATTCATTGATATTTCATTTTAAATATCTATTCTAAGAATATTTCACTTACGAAATGTTTTTAATGCTTTCATTTCCATGTTTTTTGAATTTTGTTTAGCATTTATATGTATAGTTTGTTAAATAAAAAAAAAGATGTATAGTTTGTTGTACTTTTTTTTATCATATTTAATTCATTGTATTTGTATTTGTAACTAATATTAGAGTTTTTTTCCTTTTTCTTCTCATATCAAAATGTGACAATTTTACCAAAAAGAAAAAGTGTAGACAATTGATATATTAGAAACACTCGATTTCTCCTAACCCAACCTATTGATAGAGAAAATTCCCCATTCCCTAAGGCCGTTGTTATATTTTAGTTTTTTTTCCTTTAATTTTCTTTTTTTTTAGGTTTTTTTTTCTCTCCCCTTTTGGATTTCATCTAGTTTTTTAATGAATGGATGGCGTATAATAAGTTTTCTTACTTTTATGCATTAAATTTTTTTTATTATCTATATCAATTTAAATTTCGAGTGAATTATATGTATAAATGTTAAAGTAAGAATAGAGAAAGTACATACATTCCATCTATTCTATATCAATTCAGATTTCGAATGAACTATATAGAGTTAATAGGGGTAGTTTAGGGTGAAATTAATTTTAAAATTATTTAATAATTAGATTCTAGACTTTATAAAGAACTATGCTAAAAATGACTTCTTTCTTTAGTGGAAGCTTTTTCTTTTAAAAAATCATTAGAAAAAAAAAATTATAAAGCTAATAATAATTATTTGTGCCAAATTAATGATCATAGTTTTCTTCATAATTTGTTGACAGTTACAAACTAATTTTTGTGTCCTTTAATTGTTTAAATAATTAGGTTTAGACCTTAGGAGTAATTATTGTAATATGGTTTTTTTTAAAGAAATCTTTGCAGGAAATTAAATTATATTTTAATAAGTTGATTGGCCCGTGCTGGCGCTACGGGCGGTTTTTTTTTTTTTTTTTTTTTTTTTCTTTCTAGAATCGCCATACATATATTAAAAGGTTTTCGTCGTAGATTTAAAATGGAGACAGCTTTGACGTGTTTATTGGGATTGTTCTATTTCCTTTTTTAAGATACAGATTTTTGTAAAAAAAATCGACGGGAAAAAAAAACTAAAGTCAATAAATGCAACACTTGTGGAATTGACATGGAACTTTTTGAGTCATTTGTCAATTGAGAAATGACCAAAAAGTTTAGATATTTAATCCCCTCAAGAATAAAAAGTTAGGACATTTAAGTAATTTGTCAGGTAGGTAAAGACGAAAAAGATTACTTCTCCAGCTCATCATTAATTCGGGTAGGGATTTTTTAGTAATTCCACCCAGCTTATCATTAATTCGAGGTAGAGATTTTTTTAGTAATTCCACTACTCTATTAAAGTCAATTGAGAAATGACCAAAAAGTCTAATTATTTAATCACCTCAAGAATCAAATGTTAGGGCATTTAAGTAATCGGCCAAGTGGGAAAAAACGAAAAAAATTAGTTCTCTCCCTCCTCATTAATCCGAGGTAGGGATCTTTTAGTAATTTTCATATGTTTATTCAAATAATATGTAGTATATATATGTTTTATAACCTAACAAAAAAAAACTAACAAAACAATTAAGCATTCAAATTTCAGATTTACATAATTTTTTTTTAACAAAACAAATCAATAACTATAGGTTTTATTGATTATTTCCGTTACTTAAAATTCAGAACCTTTACCATCTCATCCCACTATGGCTCCCAATTATGATGTTCTTCAATACATCTCTTATGATGGGATTAATTTTTCATTCAATGAAATTCAATGGATTAATTTTCCAGTTTAATTTTAGAAATTGAATATATAAATAGATTTTCTTCTCAATTTTCTTTTTTGCAAGTTCGAATATCTCTTCAAAACTTTCTCACTTTTCTTTTCACCTTTTTAATAAACTTTCACAACCTCTTTTCATTTTTTTAATATAATCTTTCACAAAACCTTCTTTCATATGTTACTAATAATTTTATCTTTTTATAAAATTTGTGTGATCAATACTTTGCAAGAGTTCAACTACAACAATTAGAGGAGGTACTGAGCAATGAAGATTAAGCAGGCGTCATTGTCGTGGATCAAAAACCTATGGGTGGCATAGGACTTGCAAGCTCCAAGAGGCTTAATTGTTTCTTCAAAATACTCTTTGTTTATACATGTAAATACTCAAAATACGAAAACCCACAGCGAAGCGTGGGCCTTTTGCTAGTGTTATAATATTTATGCAAGACGACATGGTTTTGGTATTCGAAAAAATCAAACACAACTATCCCAAAAGGATAGATCATTAATTGGACTAGAGTATGTGTGTTCTAGGGAGGGCTTTCAACATAAGAAGTACAAAAAAAAAAAAGCAAGGATCAACCCAAAACCTGCAAAAACAAGAATGGGATGTAAGGCAGGGATAAGTTTGAAGAGAGAAAATGATAAGTGGGTTGTGAGCAGCTTTGTTACGAATCATAATCATGAACTTCTTACTACGAAAAGTACTAGTTTTCTACGGGGGCATAGAGCTATTACACATGCCCAAAGAAATCTTATTGATACATTAAATGATGCAGGTGTGCCTACTAGAAAGATTATGCCGGTGCTGACTAAGGAATCTTGGGGTAATTGGATTGTTGGTTGTGTTCCCATGGATATGTCTAGAATTATCTAGGAAGCAAAAGATAAAAAAAAAAACTTCTTGCACAAGGGGATGTGATAAGAACAAATTTAGTTCTTATTTTCTATGCGATTTTGCCTTGTTTTGTTAGTCGTAAGTGACTATCCTCATATTTGTGTTTTCAGACCATTTTCGAGCTATTATTTACAAAGATGAAGATTTGGAGCGATTTTGCATCAATTTGGAGAAACTACTGACCTAGTAGTCCCATCAGGCCCGTTTGAGCCCATAAAGCCTGAATCTTTGGAGACCCAAATCCGATTTCTCTAAACCCAATTCGGATGTCTTAAAGCTTAAGAGGAGTTCCAAGCCCAATCAACAATTATGATGTAGTAAATAATTGATGATGTAGAAATTCCAAATCCTAGTCAAACGAAAATTGACAAGTGTAGTTTCAATAGAAAATTCATATTGTTTCATTGAGAGCTTGTAAAAATGCAAATAAGATACCGTTTGAAAGAAGACTTCAATCTCTACAACTTTGCTTCTGATCTCGAAGCCCAGTTCTGCCATTAAGAATGACGAAATTGCCCTTGAAGTATTGTGGACAGTTTTTACAGCATTCCTAACCAGCGTGGGAAAGTGCCTAAACCACCTTGGAGGCCTTATGAACGATTTTCGCAGCTGGATTTGATGACATGGAAGTCTGGTATTGGCCATGGTGTATGTTAATTAAAGAGGGTGATCATTTACAACCAATGAAGCTCAAGCCTTGGAGATCAAGTAGTGTAATTCCTAGTTAGATTAGAATTGAGTTTTTAGTTGTCTATCCTACAGTTAATGACTGTCTATCTAAGGGCTGTATTGAGTCTTACAAGGGTATGGTGTGTCCTAGGTTGTCTATAAATAGCAACCCTTAGTTTTAGAAAATCATAACTTTCAAAATTGTAAGATTGATCAAGTCAAGACTTGGAGAGTTTTCTCTCAAGGTGTGCCGCCCCTTGGGGCTGCCCTAACCTTGTTGACATATTCTTCTTCTTGTTGCCATGCTTATGTCGACTTCCCTCTTATTGTTTTGTAAGTTGTCTCTGAATTGTTATAGAATAGATGGAATGTATGTACCTTCTCTATTCTTACTTTAACATTTATACATATAATTCACTCGAAATTTAAATTGATATAGAGAAAATATTCACAAGTCACAACTAAGAAGAGGGAAATGGCAAAAAAAGCACAAAAGCGGCACTTGAGGCCGAGCGACTCGATGGTCTAATCAATTAAGGGCAGAAACACCGACATGATTCAAATAACCAACAAAAAAAAAGTCATCAAAAATTGGGAGAATGAGTAAGAAATGAGCAACAAAATAATTTACATTCAAGAAAGAGAGATGGGCAAATTACCTGGGAGATGTCTGGTGAATAGTAACAATGGAACTATGATAACCAAAGACCCAAACAGAGAGAATCAGGAGAGTTAAGAGCGGGGAAACGCAAAAAAAAAAAATGAACAGTGAGCATGCTGAAACAAAAAGGCAGGAAAAACTTGAGCAAAACAAGGATAATGAAGGAAAAATTAATAGAGAACAGTAACTTGGAAATGAACCTCAATAGGCCGGCGAAGTTAACAAAGAATAGAACAAAGAGAAAACTCAAAAGCAACGCCAAATTGAGTCTAAGCTTAAAAACAAAACCTTAAGAAAAAAATTGCTAAAAATTATGTTGGATTAGATACATAAAAAAAAACCGAAAAGAAGAGAAAAGGCCCAAAGAAAATAGGAGCCCAAAAGAAACATTGTTCATGAACAATGAAAATTAATCATTAGGGATACGTATTATATATGTTAGATATATATTTGATGAGTTATATGTTTAAATATTCATAAATCAATATTGTGTGGTTAATTGCTCAAATTGATCCAAAACATTTAAAAAATACTCAAATAAGGGCCTGACCTTCTAATTTGGTTAATTAAGTCCCTAACGTTGTAAAATCGGCTCAAATCAGTCCCTAAAATCAATTTAAGTCCCTAATTTGATGCCATTTGATGCCACGTACTGATTTGAGATGATTTTGCAACATTAGGGACCTAACCAAATTAGAAGGTTAGTCCCTTATTTGAACATTTTTACAAACGTTAAGGACCAATTTGAAAATTTAGCCATATTATGTGGATACAAAAATGAACTTTTACTACTTAAAAAAAATAGCAAATAGATAATTAAGGATACATGCCCCGATCAGGACAAAACCTTTGCCTAACTACTCATATTAGGGCCAAACCTTTCAAAACTGAGCCAAATAATGACATATTATGACTGGCGTTAGAGTTTGAACACCAGTGAAAACGCGTGAGTCGTTGCATAGGTGACACGTGTTGATTGCTGTCGTAAAGCAATCATAAAATAAATACTGAACCAACACTAACTGGTAGTTAGGGCAAGCATAGGTTGATCCCACAAAGAGAATTATAGGCCCTTTTCAACTCAGGTTGTCACAATAAAACTCAAGTAAATAGGGGTTATAAGCAATTCAAATTAACAGAAAGCAAATTAAATAGAAAAGCAATAGATAATAAACATCCTTCCAACATAAGATCAATCTCTCCCTTGACAAATAAAATCCTAGATCATCGGATCACCCACAAAACAAACAATTCAATTCAGTCCTTGGCTAAGAATAAGATCACTAAAGCTTCTTCTTACCTTAATCTATTTAAAAAATAATTAAATTGCTACTAAAACTTCACAAAGATAATCCTTTTATCAATTACCTAATTCAGTACTAAAGTTTCTTGAATCATGCAATTAACAAAGCATAAAGATCAATAGATATACCAAGCATCTACTTTAGGTTAGTAAAGCTTCACCTAAGCATAAGATCAATTCCAATCTCAATTCAATAAATTAGTTACTAACGCTTCACTAATTATACCAAATCTTGCTACTTAGAACTAGATCTAATTACTAAAGCTTCATCAAATCTAACCTAGCAATAGTTATGCAAAGATCATAAATAGACATGCCTAAATATATCAACAATCAATTCAAAACACAAGCAATAATCATGAAGATAGATAAGAAAACATGAATTGAATTATCAAGCATAAAAATCAGCGATCAAACAACATAGACAAATCGAAATCATCATACCAAAATCGGCAAACAGAAGATCCTCTGATTGGTCATTGAACAAACCACAAAATAAATCCCCACAAATCTATAACTATTAGCTATGGCAAGTAGGGGTCGAATTCACAGAGAAGGTGGAAACAAATTAAAGCCAAATTACACTAAAGAAAATCTTACCAAAGGGGATTTTTATGGGTTTTCAAATAATTAAACTAAACTAGGAAAACAATTAATTAAAACTAAACTAATGACTAAGAAAACAATTTAAGTAAAACAATTAATCGAAAGCATACTTCTTTTCCTCTAGGTAATTATTTTGATCAAATAAAATCATGGATCACAGACACAAAGTATGAATTTGACTTAAATTGCAATCAATTAAGAATCATAAATTATTCCAAATCGATATATAGCCTATGACGTAGACATCAATTTTCATTGGAACAAAGTAATCCTCTTAACATCTTAAACAACTCCATTTGAATAATTGGTATAGGAGAGGAATACTCAATCCTCCAACATGCTAAGAAAACTTCATCCGCATCTCGCTAAAACTAATTTCTATTGTTTGTACTCCAGGAACCACCCCTTTATAGAACAAGCATTAAGTTTTATTTTTCCACATGCATGATAAATCAATACCAAACTCATCTACATCTATTTCCATCTCGGCCTATAGATTTCAACAAGGTTTGATAATCCCATTGAACCTAGGACTCCTAGAATTACAATTGTCACTTGGACCAACATTAGCTTGACTCAAGCTTAACTTGAATCTAACAATAGCATTCATAAATCTCAAGATAAGTTGCGCACCAAATCCATCAAAACATGAACACATAAGATGAAGTACAGGGATAAGAAACATATTCAAACAGAAAAATCAAATTATTAAGAACAAAAGTCTCACCATAGATTTATTGATCTAAAATACCTAAGGAGAAGAAGTATAAAGGTTTAACCTCTCATGGATTGGACTCCAATCGATGAGAGATTGAAAACTTAGAAACCAAAGAGGAAAAGAGGAGGTGATGCGCCAAGGGCTTATCATGGCTTAGAAGAACACATTGGAGCCAATGAAGATCATGTAGATGTCATCGATGCTAGCTTGGAGGAGCATGGAGATGGAGGCACAAGTGACCGGCCATTGCTTGGAGAAGCCGCGCAACACCGGCCACAAGACCGGCCACGCGACATGGACATGTCCGGCCATCACCGGCCACGCGACATGGACATGTCCGGCTACAACCGGCCAAACAACTCGGCCATGCCCGGCCACAACCGGCCACGCGACCCTTTGTCTATGCCGTTGGGTCCAATCACAAGGGCTCGGGCTAAAAGGTTTAAGGAAGTTTTGGTGGGCTTTATAAGATCTCATCTTGAAGAATTGAAGACCATTGAAGACTCATTGGGCCGATTTGAAGATCACACAACAAGGAATATTCCAAACGATTCCATGTTGTGCACCATGTTATCCATCGATGAGCATTAGGCTTAAT